>WWET01002027.1:9949-39201 GCA_011038615.1 Limnodynastes dumerilii
TAGTGCTCTGCCCTCTCTCCCTCTATGTAAAATGACTGCTGGACAGACATTTAACACAGAAGGAGAGAGGGCAGAGCACTGCAGAGCCCCACACACTGACAGGCTGCATTGCTGTGTCCTCTCTCCCTCTGTCTGGGTATACAACGCTGTATACCCAGACAGAGGGAGAAAGGACACCACGTAGCAACCTGTCAGTGTGAGTTTTTTCCATTGATATTTTTTATTTTTTTGCAGCCAACCAATAAGCTAGCTGCATGGCCAATCAGAGAGGGCCTGCAGGCTCTCCAGCAAAGATTATCGCCCCCAGCCACTTCTAGTGTATGGTGCCGATATCGGGACCTTTCCCCAGGGGAAAATTGTCCCGTTTATCGGCAGCCACACGCTGGGAGCGATAATCGCTCTAGTGTGTGGCCAGCTTAAGAAATGCAAAAAAATGCAACAAGATAATTTTAGCCATGTAGCCAAAAAAATTATGATTTTGTGTTATATTATATGCAGTTGCTGGTTTTCAAACTCTTCACAGCCTTTAATCATGAATAATTTCTCAAAGTTGTCCTAGGTGTAAAATAATTCCAGTTTACTTGCCTGGCTGGGTTTATTCACCCTCTTTATTTCTCAAGAGATAAAAATAAATTGGGTACCTGTATTAAAATAGATATATTGTATTTTTACTTGCTTAATTTACAGCCAATACGTGTATATGACTGCAGAAATCAAAGGGCCAGTTCCCAATTGGAACGTTAAAACAAATGTATACTGCCAGTTATGGCTGCAGACTTCGGGAGGTTGCAGCTCCTGGTACCAATATGTCAATACTGGCAGGTGGACTACTGCAGAACCAGCTAATACTGACAAGGAGAGAAGGTAATTGTGAAGTGGAATACACACAGGTAGGTGACAGGAATAGCACACTACCCAGAGGGGAGAACGCCAAGGATCACACCACGCACAGGAATACAGTAGGATACGGCTGACAAACAAATACAGGCAGGACAGGTAAATACAAACCAGACAGACAATGACAAATACAGAGATGTATATTGGGATCTGCAGACTGTGAAAACTCTCTTTAATTGTAAAATACAACTTAACTAGCACATCGCTCCCTTTACTGACATAAGTAAAATCTGCTGTATTCTTTAAAAAGACCATGGCAGAGAGAAACCAGCTAAGCGCTGTGTGGGTATTATTAAACACTGAACATTGGGGTCTGTATTGTACAGTCTTATTATAACTGGCAACTACAACTTTCTTCTTCTTCTAGTATATCAAAGATTAATGCTTGAACCTTCGATATATAAAATAAATGCATTTTTTATCTAAGCAATTAAATTACTTTTAATGAGATGATCAATTAATTGAGTCTAGACTTTAGCAAACAATGCCTAAATTATCCACATAATGCATTACAGTATGCATGTAGCAAAGTATTTACTTCACACAATAAACTAGATGTTACGTGTGACAAAAACTAATAACCTAATTATAAAGTAAATATACACATTTATTCAGTTGCATTGTATTATTTGTTCCTGCCTAGCTACCAAATTCCCCAGAAAAAAATAGTGTGGCTCTATACCACATAGAATTTGCAGGAGTTATATATTTCTTTTGAATGGCTGTTATTAAGGGAAAAGTCTGACTCATAAAGTGAGTGGGTGTTTATGTCCTTACCTGGGTGTGTTTTGTATTGTGCACCTCTGTATACTCTACAGAGGTGCGTTGTTGTGCATTGATATCCCAGATTAGCAGTGTATGAGATACTTTAATCGGTTTAGTAATTCACCCCCGCTATAGCTTGGCTGATTGGTTATTTGCATCATCAAGGTGTTATACACACCTATCTAATAAACAAACAAACAAGTGGCCTCTGTGAATATAATTCACAATGTGTCCTGCTGTGTAATTTACAATACAGAAACTAAAATTAGTACATTTTCATCCTTCTAAATGTTCACACAAGAAAATAGTTGAACGTTGTTCCTGAATTAGTTTGCTTGAAAACACACATTCATGACAGGAGAAAAAAAAATATTTTCAATTAGGCCACGTACCATTTATTTTTATTTACCCTTCTACATCCAAACACCAGAATTTTAAGATTACTAATGGCTTTCTTTCCCATTTGTCTCTGTAGCCAGTTGTAAAACATGAGTATGTAGTTACTACTTTTTAATATGTGTTGTAATATTATAGGAAATAATAGTTATCAGTATTACAGGAAAAGTGTTCAATGTATGAAGTTAGAACATGGTAACTTAACTGTAGGGTAAGGAAGATTTATTATGCCCTTTCCCAGGAACTGAAAAACATGTGGTGCATTGTGACACAATCATCTTATGCTAATTTTTTTTTTTAAATAACTTTTTTATTGAAGCATGGAATAACAAGGTTTCAAATAAAAGTACACGTCAACAAAGATACAGAGTTAGTGCACAAATATAACAAAAAGTCACTGCTATGTATGGGGGTATCTGGTTTTCCTTTCCTGCAATTAAACTGGTACAATCAAAGAACGTTCCCCCTCCAGTGAGCGATGAAGGTCTTAACATCAGTGAAGACAAAGAGAGACAGTACACACAAACTTAATAGGCACTTGGTGTCTAATGGCAAGGGATACGAGAAGTCACTTTATAGGTAGTGTCCCCAGCACAATTATCAGATATGTTATACTGGATTTCACAAATGTACAGCCGTGGGAGGTCCCCTTAACCATCCGTTTCAGTTGTAGCCTCTACGAGGATGATAGGAGGATCCTGTGCGTACACTCTCAGTTCGTACCAATATGTGTTGCGGAAAGATTCCAGTATTCTTTTTTTAATGGGTTCAGCTAGGATATCAATGAAACCTTCCCATGTCTGGAACAGTTTAGCGACTTTCGAATCTTTTTGCAAAGAGGATTCTATCCAGTCCATGTTAAATAAGTAGAATAGCTTTTCCCTGAACAGCACCATGGACGGGGGAGTGACCTCCAACCATGATTGCAGTATAGATTTGCGAGCTGCTGCAGCTACTATCGCAAGAAGCTTTTTATAACCCGGTGGAAAGCGTAAATGTTTGGGGAAGATGCCCAGAGTTGCCCATGGTGCCGTTAGGGGAAAGGGGGTTATAAGGAAATCATTAACAAATCTCCACACCCGTAGCCAGAACTGCTTGACAACCGGGCAATCCCACAAACAGTGGTCTAACTCAGCTTTAGGGGAGCCGCATTTCAAGCACCTATGATCTTGTGTAATGCCTATACGGTATGCTCTCCATGGTGAGATATATGCTCTATGTAATATGTTGAGGGACATTTCCCTGTAAGACATTGCCGGTATGAATCGGGAGGTCTCCGCCTGTGCCCGTAATATATCTGGGGATGTGATATGAGGAAACTTGCTAATCCAAGTTGAAATTCCAAGGGGGACCTTAATCTCATCCGGGGAGGGTCTCAACAGGTTATAATGGAGTGAGATCGCCTTACGTTTCGGCATAGCCGAGGCTAGGGCCACATCCAGTGGATTGTTCCAATCCGTATTTGAGAGCATTCTGACTACTGTGCTGGTGTAGTGTTGGGCTTGGAGGAATGCCAGGCTATCAAGCTGAATTGAGCGATACTTCTCCCTAGCCTGCGTAAATGTCAAGGGATGCCTGGATGCTTTGGAGACCAGGTTTCCCACTCCCACGATCCCCTCTCTCTTCCATCTTGTAAAGGGGAAAGCGGCCGCACCATCCTGGAAATTGGGATTTCCCACCAGGGGGATGTGAAGGGAGTAATATGGGTTCAGATGAAATTTGTGGCGTAGTTGGAACCATGTTTTACGTACTGACATTAGTAGTGGATTATCTACCACGTTCTCTGGTAGTTCTGCCTCATGGAGATGTAGGAGTGCCCTTAAATTGAGATTAGGAATAAATTGTTGATCCAAAGCGGTGTTAGTATAAATCTCGGTATTCGAGATCCAATCCCGTAAGTGCCGCAATTGGACCGCCTGATTATATAGCTGAACATTTGGGACATTAAAGCCTCCTTGCGTTCTAGGTTGCTGTAGGTTCAATAGGCTGATTCTAGATTTCTTTTTTTCCCAGATAAAAGTGCGGAAAATAGCATGAATGCGCCTAATGTCTCTTTGAGTGAGTAGCAAGGGGAGGGCCTGTAAGGGGTAGAGCAGCTTAGGGAATACAATCATTTTGAGGAGATTGATACGCCCCCCGTATGTAAGTTTTAGGTGGGTCCAGTTTTTAATAGTGGAATCTATGTGGTTGATCGTTTTGGTTAGATTGGTATGATATAGATTTTGTATATTTTTTGGGATGATCACCCCCAGATAGGGGTTTGAACGTGAAGCCCAAGATAGTTTTATATCGGAGGCCCAGGCGGGCCGTGTGATAGTCCTGTGCAGAAAGAGCGCTGCAGATTTTTCAAAATTTACCGTAAAACCCGACACCGGGCCGAATTGCTCAATTTTAGCAAGAAGTGGTTGGAGCGACTGTTCAGGGTTGGATATATACAATAATATATCGTCGGCAAATGCCGATAATTTAAGCTCTCTCCCACCCACTCTGATACCTTTAAGTTGTTCCCATTTTTGTATAATTCGCAACATCGGGTCTAGCACAATATTGAATAAGAGGGGGGATAATGGGCATCCCTGACGGGTGCCCCGCGCCATGACAATTTCAGGGCTTTTGAATCCGTTTATTATAAGGGACGTTCTGGGGGATGTGTATAAGAATCGTATCAGGGCTCTAAACTGCGGACCAAAATCCCGACGTCGAAGTACTGCTTGCATGAATACCCATGAGACCGAGTCAAATGCTTTTTGAGCATCCAAGCTCAAAAGCATATTAGAGGAGTTGAGTGGGTTTGAGATCGTAACTGCCGCAATTGCCGAGCGAATTCCCCGCACTGAGTGTCTACCAGACACAAACCCCAGCTGTTGTTCTAATAGAGTATCAGAGAGGAAGGATTGTAGCCTTGTGGCCATAATTTTCGCAAGTAGTTTGCAGTCTACATTAAGCAGGGTTATCGGGCGATAAGAGGAAGCCATTTGTGTGGGTTTACCCGGTTTAGGGATTAGGATAGTGTGGGCCTCTGTAAAAGACGGGTATAGGGGTTGTTCCCTATGAATGGTATTAAACAGTTCTAACAGCAAGGGGGAGATTTCAGGTTCCAATAGTTTGTAGTATTCTGCTGTTAGGCCATCCGGGCCTGGGGATTTATTTAAGTGTAAACTCTGGATAGCTATTTTCAGTTCCTCTAAAGTAATGTCTGCATATATGTATGTATATATATACTTGTCAACTATGCCTGGCTGCTTTGTTCACAGTATTTACTAATACTTACTCCTCCTGCGAGGTCCAGTGATGATCTGCAAGGTCATCGCAGGACCTTTCATTCATACAAAGTATGAATGAAATCTGTGCATGCGCACTGACTCCTTTTGTTGACTTTGAAAATTTCAAGTCCCGGCAGTCACACGTCTTTTTTATTATTAAAATTACTACAAAGAAGCGCTGGTTGAAATCTATTAAAGTATTTATTAGCATAGACTGAAAATTATAAAATCAATTGGATATTTAATATAAATGAATAAATAAATAAATAAATAACAATAGGATATATTATGGCAATAATATACACTGTACGATATATAAAAATATATCAGTAAACAGCAAAGATAGATATAAATAAAAAATAGGACATAAACTGTCATTTCTTGTTAGCTGAATTTGAAATAGTCTGAGACGTTAGTTGTAGATCACATTTGCTAGGTTAATCTTATTTACATTTGTTTAGAATGAATCTCATTCATAGAAACATACACCAAAGATAAATAGTCAATTTCGGATGTATTGCAGTGGTCTCCAAATACATATCCCCCTTCTCCTCCCCCTAATAATAGCTATTAGAGTGAGGAAAAAAAGGATGTATGGGGACATCGCTGGAATATGGAGTAATGTTCTGGAGTAACCACTTAATTAAAAAAAATTTGGAACTAGAAAGAATTCATAGCAGGGCAACAAAATTCAAGGTATGAAGTCATTGACCTATGAGAAAAGGCTAACCTGCTTAGGCATGTTTACATTAGAAAAGAGGTGTCTAAGAGGAGATATGATTACTTTATACATACATTATACATATACATTAAGGCCCAGATCCAGACCCCCCCACGCTTTAGGTGTGTGCATGGGTCCGTAGTTATGCACCCATAGCAGGGAGAGCATGCCCCCTGCACTCCCGCTGTCGGTAGTAAATCTGGAAACTTATGTGTCCTGATCACTATCTTAAGATTTACAATTAGTGGTAATGTGGCTTCCCCGCCCCCGACCCCTCACTTACATGGCTATCTCTGCCATGAGTCTGCCCCTTCTGCGTACTTTCTGTCGTACGTAACTTAGTCATGTACGTCAGTAAGTACACACGCGGAACATCTGGTTATGGTGAGAATGATATATTTAGTGAATTAAAGAGCATGATATACTGCACATTGGAGTGACCCTTTTATTTATTTTTTATATATATACTGTATATATGAAGCAAGGCTAAAAAGAGAATATAGAAGAGAGGAAGCCCCCCCTTTTCAATGATGAAAATGACAGCTGCTCTGACTGTCATTTTCACTGATTGATGAGAAGATTAATTAGCTCCTCTTCTCATCTGTCACTGTTCTGTTGGGTGTGTGCCCTGATGGCGCCACCATTATCTGGGCATTCATCAGTGCCCATGGCACCTGCCCTCCACATCTTACATTGGCTACCCCACTGATTTTTTGTTGTATGCATGCATTGTTCATGCTGTCTTTTGCTTTCTTATCATACCAGCTTTGCATTTTAATCGATTGCTAGAATAAAGCTATGTACAAGTGCGTATTTACGCCAGTAAAATTGCCTTTTTGTATTTACTGCGCATGCTTGTGGCAGATGTTAAGCAACTTAACTCTGATCCGTAACTCCAGCGTAAATACGAATGAAGGGGCGGGTCAATCATACGACACCCGGAAATATGCTTTGTGGCCGGAGGCATTTAAATCGTACGGTATGGGCTGGGTTAGGCCGTTACGTACTTACACTTGGAAAAGTTAAGGTAGGGTTTGGTAAACATAAAACAAGTAAACTATATACGAGTGAGGGGAGTGCATAGTACTTACGATAGCGTAAATACGTTACGCGGTCAAACGGAAAAAGAACTTAGGTCTGGATCTACCCCGATAACATTTTGTGACAATCTTGCAATGTTCCACAATGCTGCATAAAACTGAAGAAATGGTTTACAAACCGTTTATATATCCACAGACAACACAGGATTACAAATACACAGAAGCATTTTAAATATCGAACAAGAAACTTTGCATGCTAGAACGATTATCGCTCCCAGCAAGAGGTGGCCTGATAAATAGGATGATTTTCCCTTAAGAAAAGGTCCTAATATGCCTCCTGTCACTCTCTGCACTACTTGGCTGCACAGGCCTCCTGTCAGCTATGCAAACAGACCCTAGAGCTAGCTGACTGGCTGCCAGTTAAAAAAAAAAAAAACAAGATATGGTAATAATCACTGTAGCGTATATCCAGCTTTTGCCTTATTATCATTGAAGCTCTTCTTGCCACTCGCTGGGACACAGTTATGCAACTTGTATGGAAAGCACCTCAGTATAGAAACTTTTATAAATAACAACTGGTTGTGATTTCCCATTTAACCCATGACAACTTCATTATTAATATATTCATAAATCACAGTGGATTACATATTCCCTTGCTGTGTTGACCCAGTCTGTGAGTAAATTGTTAATCAATATATATTCCTATATTTTTTTTTAATAGATATATATTCCTAACAGGTGTTTCATATCACTCCTTTTATTTATCCCTCAGTTGTCGCTGGCTAGCAGGCACTAAGGTGACTGTGGTGTCTTGCCAGGGAAAGGTATCACTTGTCATGGTGACTCACACTGTGCCACAGAACCAGACGTCACCTCCTCTCTGCAACAGTCAGACATACACTGCCACCACAGTGTGTGAGGCTCCCGGAGCCCTTATACCAGTGCAAGGGAAGGGTGGAGGGAGGAGGCGAGAGAGAATCACGTCACCAGGACATGAGGGAGGGAGAGGTCGAGGAATGAAGTGATAATAGAGGGGGAGGAGACGCCATTCACACACCGGTCCATGTGTACATGTCCACACCAGGGGAGGGACAGCAGACATCAGGAGCTGTACATGACCAATTAGCATACTGTAAGCGAGTGCTAGAGTTTTCCTTGCCACTTCCTTGGATCCCAGACCTGCTGTCACAAAGGGCCACAACAAGGGCCAAGGAGGAGGTCAAGCTACAAAGTTACTGTGCTGCCTCCATCTGCCAGTAACACGATTGTTATAATCACTGTCTTGGGGACGCTTTGCTGTGACCTAGACAGTGGGCGTTGTGCCCCAGACGCAGGGGGGGAGGTGGGAATCAGAACGGTGACTGAGTTTAGAAACTTCTTGTGATTACACCTTGATGGTGACGTTGCAGTGTGCGAGATCTGGAGGATTGGCAGGGTCGTATTTAAGAAGACTTTGGAATTATTTGGATAGTTGCTCTGAGTGAAACTAAGCCTGGTGGCACGTTGGCCGTCGGGGTGGCTACCTGGAAAGGTGGGCGGCAGACACAGTGGGGAGCAAATTGTTTGACCCCTTTTCGGGGATGTTTCATTGCATCCCCCTTTGGCGGTGCAACCGTCATGTGGAGTCCATAGACAAGAGGCACTGCTCCCTGATGGCTGTGCCGGATGAGATCTACAGGTACAGCAGAAGCTTAGAAGAGCTGTTACTGGATGCCAACCAGCTAAGAGAGCTGCCAAAGGTGAGGGTTATTAAGACCTGGGTATTCCTGATGGACAATAACTCTGTTTCTGGTCATGTTAAGATGGCTGTCGCCAGAAAGGCTACTGCTCTTTAATGTGTTTCGAATTCTGAATGTAACAATCGGTGTTACGATACTAATGTACTTGTAAAACTGGTTACATGAGATAATTTACAACTGTTACTAATAGCTGTATAAAGTGTGAATTACACAGTGCAGTCTGTGTGGCCGATTAGTTTGAAGTATAGAGAAGTTTGGGTGGCTTGGAGTGAAGTAATGTGTTTGAGTGGGTGAGAGTACTTGTGGGTAAATCATAATTAAGAGATTCAGGTGCCTGGCACAAAGATGGCCATAATAACTTCAGCTGTAATCAGAAAAGAAAATATTTTTGCTTCCTTTAAGCTGTGCACCAATGGAAGTGGCCCATCATGTATTGCCCTAGATTAGGGTCTGGGCCTCTGCTCAAGCCCCTGATAGTGTCATGCAGTGATTATGATAGGGCTTGGGTTTAAATTCTATAATAGAGAATTCCTCCATAACGACACTATACTTGGAGCAAAGACTCAATCTCTCTTCTGCATTCCTGTATTTCATGTCTTTGTAGTTTTGGTATGGGAGAAGTGAGTGTACAGGTAATTTCCTGCTTCTGTATTGTCCTTGACTGTTTTGTAATTACAGTGTAGGTACTTGCAATGACAGAAATGTTTCTGCTAGATGTGACTTGCGTTTCATTATACCACAAACTTTTTTAATCTAGCAGATGTGTTTTGTTACTTCAAATATTTAACTGTGATTGAAGGGCAAAAGCAGTTTAGATTTAATTGGTTAATGGATTGTTTTAAGCATTTGGCGTCTGTAAAGAAAACCAGCGTTGCTTTTAATGATTGAGCTAAAGTGTAGTTTTAGTAGTATCTTGCTTTTTCTCTTTTTAAATCCACACTTTTTTTTGTGAATATGGAATTCTACTGTTTTTTCTTTTTCTTGGTTGTCTGAATAGTTATACTTTTGCCATTTTCTTGTGTTAGTTGTAAAAATGTATGATGCAAACTTTGATTCATGCTAATTATTCAGTTGTATTCCATCAACAGGAGCAAGAGGCTTGCAAATTGAGCTCAGTTAAAAATGTAATGTCAGTACACCGTGGATGTCCCATTTCACTGTGCTCTGTGAGGTGTTCTTGCTGCTATATATGATACCCCTATTTAACCACTAATTATACTTATAACTGCCAAGATATAATTTTCCTTTATAAGAGACGCATTTTCAAAACTTACTATTTATAATGGAATTTATTTCTAAGTATACATAAACAAAAGTTATGTTTGTCAGTTGGAACTTAATGTGTCTGCTACTCAACATATTGACACACAAAAAAATCTCACTAAGGTGTCATTTCCCTCCTCTTCACTCCTATAGATAACAACTACCAAGTGTTTCAAAGGAATGTGTTTAGAATTATCAGCTGCATTTCTTATCTTTCACCAATTATTCTCAGGACAGCTCCTACACAGCTGAACTTACAAAAGAAAAAAAGCAGGTGCTGCACTGTACAACAACTTTCTTAAAGAAATGATTAGGGCCCTCTATCAGATGTATTTTTCAAAGTTTCTATACTAAAGTAGACTATAACTTTATTATTTACATTATGTCATGCTGTAACTGAGCAGAACCAATCAAGGCCAAGGGTAGCAATACCTAATTCAATGTTGTGTACATTGCTTCCTATGTCAATGTTCTATGTTGGAAAGACCTAACTTCCTTTATTATTTATGTCAAGAATGGACATGTCTTAGGTATGCAACAAAGTTACTGCTTGTCTGTACTTCAACTTGGAGCCCTCTAACCAATGATAGACCAATATTAAAATACACAAAAGAATAACTACGTATAACCTTATTCAGTTGTCTTAATGAATATATCATCTGTTGAAACATGGATTTATTTTTTAGTGTAGACAACCATTGAGAAGAGATTTCAACTAAAGATGATCTTTTTCATTTATAAAAGGTGATGCTGTAAAAAGTTTGACATTTTCCAGTAAATTTATATAAATTTTGAGCAAATGTTTCACTCTGTAAGCAATATAAAGAACTGGTGATGTGTGTCCTCGGAAATCGCCATTTGAACAGTGAATGCTTTATTATAAAAGCTCATGTCCCTCATCCAAGTTGTGGACGATTTGATAATCTCATTTTGGTTTTTCATTCACACTTGATCTTCCATAACTCAGCAGCTGCGTAATGTGATAAATTGTTTCACCCTTGTAGTTTTACTGCTCAGACTTTCATATCTGACTTTCAATTGAAATACATCTAGTCACATGAAGGTGCAGAGCAGCTACAAAGTTCAAGTGGCACAGTGAAATGAGTTTAATGAGTAACCCTCGCTGAACTTAAACCTTGTATGTTATGTTGTTAAGTTGGTTTCTGGTCAAAATGACAGCTAAGTAACCTATTTTTAAGTGTATTTAAGTTTACCATCAATGGGCTGGATCCAGACCTTGTTAAGTGCATTAACTTAGTTACACCTGGGCTAAACCATGTTGAATTCAGGGGGAGTCAAGTTAATTGTATACTTTGCATGCAGGGATATATCTTTAAATTGCTTACTGCACACAGATACTGACCAGCTTTACTATCACACTGTTATTTAGACTTGGCATAGGAAACATCACCTCTCAACTCTAATACTGTTTGCAGCAGATGAAATATGACTCCCCTGAAATCAACATGGTTTAGCCCAGGTGTAACTAAGTTCATGCACTTAACAAGGTCTGGATCCAGCCCAATGTCTAATTTTACCGGGCACCAGTAACTTCAGGCCAGATCCAGACCCCCGCACACTTTACGCATGTGCAAGTGTCTGAAGTACACATGGTAGAGGGGAGTGCAGGCCCCTGCAGTGTACCTTGTAATGTAGAGAATGTCAGAAGGTATGCTTGAGTAACATCTGGCGCATGCATGTACCAAAGTTACTGTTATTAGTTCTAGATCTGGTCCTTGTGCCAGATTTACTAAGCTGCGGGAAAGCAAGCAACCATATCAGATTCTAGCTCTCACTTTCCTATTACATACTAGAGAATGTCAGCTAGAATCTGATTGGTTGCTATGGGCAACAGCTCCACTTTTTTTCTTTCCTGCAGCTTAGTAAATCTGGCCCTTAGTCTATACTGATTGCCTATAAATAACATCTAATTTAGTTAGCTTAAAGTTGTGATTGATGAATGGAGAAAATTGACCTATGCAATCTCTAATCATGCAATTGTCGGCACACTTGAACACAATTCTTCCCAAAAAGAAGCTTTTAAATACATTTAATGCTGATGTCCCTTGGTGAAAATAGCAAGTTTACATTTTGACCTTGAAGAGTATAATAGTAAAATGCAATAGCTTGCACCATTGTAGTTTATTGTATTATTTCAAAGTAAATTGAGACATAGGACTGGATCCGGAATTACGCAAAATCCTTTATTACGCACAAGCCCCATTTTACGTGGGGTGGGTGCATAGTGGTTAAGGTAAGGTCCAGGGTACAAAAGTGCCACATGTGAGGGGAGTGAAAAGCTATTCCACTTATCAACTACACTTAATACCAACAATGGAGATTATCGAGAGTTTGACGAATGAGGAATGCGTAAGAGGTGTACGTTTTATCCAGAGTTGCGTTTTTCCGCAGCCTTTGCCAGTTTCCTATATATATCTATTATTTTTTACCTTTGCATTTGCAGCATTTAAAACTCCATTTAAATGCTTTATAAAACAGGTACATCTATGCCTGAGCATAGTAGCAGTATTTTGATGTTGTTCTAGCATTAAAAAAAATAAAATAAAATTATTTTAATCATTATTTATTTTACAGATTATATTTAGATGAGTCTTTTTTTCAAGATGGTCTTTTCCCATTGAAAATGTCTACTATCCCGAGATGGTGTAAGCTTTTCACGGAAGCACCAGGCACCTTACACTGCTTCTGTACCTATTTTAATAAGGAAAAAAAACCTTTTCTTATTTAAATGTCATGGAAGTCCCTGTTTCACTAACGCTGAAGAACAGACTGATGTGGACACAAGTGGATGGGCAGCAGTGTGCCAAACTTTCTATGCTCAGGTCCATTCTGAATTTTTATTCTTACAGTTTTGAAAACTTCATGTGTGCTTAGCATGGAAAATGTGTTTTTGGACTACATCTTTAAAAAGTTTGATAATTTGCCTCTGTGGAGTAATATCTTATATTATAACTCTAGTCTGTAGTGTTATTGTTATGCCCAACTGAATAACAAAAGGGAGAATCTGGAAGGTGTGCTGGCTTTACTTTTAAATAGCATAAAGTTGGGTACACACTGGGATTTATTTTAACAATTAAACTTAGCTACTATAATAAGTCATGATTCTGCAGGTGATCTTTACTGTCCACACTGAAATGATTCCCTAATGGATTGTCCAGTACATAATAGCAACCTCTGGAGAAAGAAACAGACATTCATTGGGCATTGCTGATTGGAAAAAATTTGAAGTTCTCAAAAATCAAATCAAACGATCAGATGCTATTTCGGAAGATTCTGCAGCATTGTTGTACAGTACACACTGGTTAGATATTTGTCATATAGTCGTATAATTCTCACAGAAAAAGCCCCAGTGCGTAACTTGGTTAAATGCCTAAAAAAGCAAACGTTCAGAAAACATTAAATATATGTAGCATCCTTTAACCTTAGATGGTTTACTGCTGTCAAGAAAGCCATAATAAAGTCATTTTTGTGTGCAAGTGGCATAAAACTATGCTGGCAGGACCACATAATAGCACAACATATGCTGTATTCTGTAGTAGAAACTTTGAACTAATATTGAATGTATAATTTTTTTGTTGTTTTGATGCAAGAATCTCTGCAGAACATAAATAGTGCCTTCAGGTCTTGCCATTCTCTTGAGGTGTAGATTTTGAACTTGCTATATTCTTCCTAGTTCAAAGATTGTAAATAAATTAAATCTACAGCAGTTATTTGTTTGACAATTTTTTTTGCATGTTGAATAAGTTATTTCCTGCAGCTCTGTTGTGTGATTCCCAGTAGCTGTTTTTTCTTCCTGAATTTGTGTGTGGAATGTTGGCTATTTTGCAGGTACAAAAGCTCATATCCCATATTGACAGTGTAGTTATATTGCTAAGCTTGAAAATAAGAATTTAGTTTACATACCTTTGTTTGTTATACATGTTGGCAAAGTAATTTTAGTTCAGATCTCTGATCTTCTGTGTCACTTCCAATATCTATCATTTGCAGTAGCTGGTCCATTAATCCCATACTTTACATAGGAGAAATCATACGTGCTGTCTATGCATAAATTGCATACTTACGGTAGTTTTAGATTTTCTATTTCCTACGCATTAATTAGGTACGGTTCTACAACTGGTGTAGGAAAAACATTTCACAATATTTTCTCAACATTTTATTGAAGTTAGATACTTTATCCAATAATACAATTTAATCTATGGATTCACTAAATCTATTATAACAGGGCTGTTATTGCAATTAATAATATTCTGCTGTTAAGTAACTGTTTGCATTCTTTCTTGTAAACCTGGCTTTAAAACTTTGATTTTCATGCAGTGTTTAACAGTGTTTTATTTGTGTTGTATAGGAGACAGCAATATTGTATACTCTGTTGATGGGGTGAATACTGCATTTATATAACGAAAATGGTATATTGTTTGCTTGGCTTATAATAAACTTTTGAATTTAGCATCTTTCAGGTGTGACTACACCCTATTTAATCTTTATAATAGATATAAATGACGTGCATTTTGAAAACATTTGTTTCATTTTCATTTATTCAATGAAGGCCAGCAATACAGCTGATAACATATATACAGTGGATCAGACTACTGTGTTCAATTAAATGAAGTGCTATGATATTATATATTTTAGAAATATAGTAATGTGCTTTTGCATGAGAATCTGGTAAAAAAAAAATACCATAGTTAAAATTAAGAATGCAGAAAAGGTCATGGTTGGATGTTATAATTATAATAATGATATTTTATTATGTGTTTTAAACATCAATAGGCTAATAACTCATACAAGTGTGTGACCGTAGAGTACATATTAATCTCTCCCTCTGTTCCAATGAATGTTACTAGGACATCTGTCACATGCAATAATCCTTGCATCAATTGACTTCTTTTCCATTAAGCCTGTCTTACCCCAGATGGCCAAAGGAGTTAATAAAGCTATCGATTACTTTGTTTTTCTTGATTTTGTATTTATTTCCTTCATATTTTGGGATTTAGATTTCACCTAAATCAAATAAAAAATTCTTGTCTGCAGGATGTAAAAAAAAAATGGTTTACATGACTTTCTACTGTATGCAAATGATATTGATACAGAAAGAGGGAATAGGGGAAAAACGGGTTATGGTGAGGGGAATTGGAGTTTCGGGTGGGATTAGGTCAAGGAGGGTTGAGAGTTTCTGGAGAAATGCATTTTGACGTTCAGCAGTCAAGGGGTTAAGGTGATAAATTAAGGGAGTTCATTCCAGAGAAGAATGGTAACATGAGAAAAGTCTTGTATATGATTGTCTTAATGGTATTGGAAAATAGTATTGGAAGCTGAAATAGCTGATGAGTTTACCCAGGGTGGAGTTGTATAGAGAGAAATGCAGTTGACCAAGAACTATGCACTAGGGGACTCCAAGAGGAAGGAATGCCAGTGGAAAGGAGGAGCCTTGTGTAGAGACAGACCTGTGTAATTGACAGTCAGGTCCAGGAGGATGCCAAAGGTGTAGCTTTGATTTTGTAGAGAGACTGTTTTAGTGGAGCACAGTGGGGGAAATCCTGTCTGTGGATTGCCGAGAAGGGATTTGTCAACGAGGTGGTGGTAAACAATATGTTTGAGCACTTTTAAATACAAAAGAGAGGGAGCTGGAGTAGCAGTTGGACAGGGTGGTAGGGTCAGGATTAGGTATTTTAAGGAAGGGATAAGAATAGTGTGTTTTGAAGTTAGAATGTAAGATGCAGGGGGAGAGGAAGGAGTTGGAAATGTGACCTAGAAGGAAACAGGGAATGTAAAAGGGATGTGGGTCAGCTGTCAGAATGACCCTTTTCTGAAATTGGCTCTGAATTCAGTTTTCTCTGCTCCGCCAAGTACAAGCAGTCGATCAGCTCCAGGAAGAATCTGCAGTGGCGAGAGGTGAGTATTTCTCCAACCTCAACCCTTATCCTAATCCTCACCCTAGCCCTCTCCTCCCCGCAGCCTGACCCTAACCATCCTGACCCCACAGCCTGACCCTAACCATCCTCTCCCCGCAGCCTGACCCTAAGACTCCCCATACACTCCCCTCCGGTCTAGTGCGGCTGGGTTCTTTGCCGGATTTTGGAAAGACAATGAAAGGGTAAGTTGCCAAAAAATAAATTTAGCATACTTACACATTCATTAGGAAAACATTCTGATTAGGGATTTTTTTTGAAATACAGACAGCTGAATATGAGTTTTCGGGAGCCTGTATTTCGAAAATATAATTTCATTGTGGAGAATGTGTCCGTGTAAAAGAGATCTGAGGAGATGGAATGGAATGCAATCTAAGGGACAGATGGAAGGTTGTGAGAGCATGGGGCCGGATCCTTAACAACGTCCGTCTTGCACATACGTCCGTTAGTGTGCTGATAGTAGCTACTATGCATGCGTAGTAACTATTTTACATAATCTACTTATTGTTTCGTTACGTAGATTGTGTATATATGGTCTTTAAAGACCACATATACGCGATCTACATAACGAAACGATACGTACATATGTGCAAGACAGACGTTGTTGAGGATCAAGTCCATGATTAGTAAGTGTATTTCAACACCTGATGATGGGTGGAAGGAAGAAAGAAGAATGGAGGTGGAGGTGGTAGGGAAACTGAGTTTAGATGACTTGGAGGATATGAGGGCCTTAAAAAATGATTGCACAATTAGGGACAGAGCAGAGCCGAAGGAGGATAAAATTGTAGTATGGGATATATTTAATGGTGTGCAATTTCCTCCAGTGTCCCTTAGTGGTGCAGGAGTTCTGTAAGGTAGTGAATAGGTATGGAGCGCCAAGGTTGGGGATTTGTGCCGTCGACAGGGAGCATGAGCAGGTGAGGTTGAGGGAGCGGCTGATATATTCGGTAGGGGAGGGACTCTACTGTGATATTTTAAATGAGGAGAAGCTGAGAAGTTTGATGGTATCTGGTTGAAGAGTCTGTCAATGGGAATGCTAAAATTTGTGTACAAGCTACTTTAGTCTCAGAAGCTAAATGAATGACTAAAAACTATTAGTGGACTTCATTTGACATTCTTTGAAGCTATGTCTGTATTTTCCTCCCAGATTCTAAAAATGAGATAATGATTTGTAGCTTAGAAAAATAAATGAACACTTGCTCTTGCTATCAAATGGAAGTATCTTCTAAGATTGCTGCTTTAATTTTAAATATAATAAATTTGTTCAAATAATGGGCTCTATTTACAAACATCATTTCTAGGTGATAATGGCAGTTTTCACTTGAAAACGTGCATTATCACCTAAAACGAAGCTTTACATATTTACAAAAGGGACATCACCATGGAAATCTGTTGTTTCCATGACGATGCTCTGATACTACTTATCTGTTTGCCAGCCCGTTCTGCTTAATGCGGGTCCGCTCATCATTAAATATACTAACCCCCGGAGCGGAGATTATCAATCTGCTCCGAAGGTAAAGCTAACGCCATGTCAGGATGGCGTTAGTGCAGTTATTCCATCGAACTCCCCATATTCCCCCCCCTTTCCTCCCCCTAATAGCTGTTATGGGGAGACCGCTGGGATAAACAAAAGTGTTAATTAAAAAAAAATAACAATTTTCAATTAGATTTTTCTTTTTAAAAAATTAAATAAATACATTTAAAATATTAATTACAGTAAAAAACAAAAAAAAGCTAAACTTGTCCGGGAGACGTGTCCGATTCTAACGTTTTCAAAGTCCTGAAATGAAGACACTGCACATGCGCAGTGTTTTTCATACCAGGACCTGAAATTTTCAAAGTCCTGCAATGGAGTGTCTGCGCATCTGCAGGGCTTCATTCATACAAAGTATGAATGAAGTGTCCTGCGATAAGCCCAGAGACCATCGCGGGACCTCGCAGAGCAGGTAAGTACTGGTAAATTAAATGAACGAAGCTATGAGCCGAAGCAAGCCTGGAACAGCTTTGTTCGTTAAATAACGAAGTTCTATGTAAATAGAGCCCACAATGGTCTAATGGTGAACACTTGGTTTTAGATCTTGCCTAAAGAGCTGGCTCTCCATAATTGCAGATTAAACTGTAACGAGTGCCATTGAAATATCAAATTAGGAACTGGTAATAACATATTTTGACCTTAATATTGCATTGAAATCCTGTGGTAATAAACTGGGACAGTGCATAAGTTGTCTTTGTTTTTAGATATGCACAGACGTGTTTAATGCTGTTTTGATCTTGAAAGGTGAAAGAGAATGCTTTTTATTTAGAGGCCAAATCCAGATTTACGTCTGACTTCGGCAAGCTGCTTGCGGAAGTGGGATATTTTTGTGCATGCCAGATGTTAAGTAATAGATCGCCTAGCGTACGGAACTTGGTCCATCAGGGTATCGCTTCAGATCTGAATGCCACCTGCACAGGTGGTGGGGATATGCATTCAGATGATGGAGTGTGTGTAGCGGAATGAACCTCTTCACGTATATGCGTTGAGGCGGATGCAGATCCATGTGGAGAACTTAAGGCAGGGTTCTGGACGCATAAGTGTTATACGTGAGAGGGGATTGACAGGGGCGTTAATTTCCCTCTTGTGCCAACATACAGACCTTTGTGTATGGAAGATGCGTGGAGGCCTGGATTAGGTCTTAGTTTATTTAGCTAAATTTTGCAAACAGGGTGGAAGCTATTGCCTAAACTACATAAATGTTTTTCATTGTGTTTTAATATAATATTTTTCTTTTGTAAGCTCCACTAATATACTTTTTCAAATACTTGTAAATTGGTTGGAGAAATATGCAGTTGATGTTGAATTGTTTTGGTACATGACTCCTACTACTGCATTCATTTATTCTTGCTGTTTGTGAAAACATTGTCATGACCTTGAGTAAATCCTTGTCTACCAATATGCTGATTCCATAATAATCTGATTTCAAAGCTTGTTGCTGAATATATATGCTGTTTGAATACTGTGAATTATTGGACACAAAATTAATGTGGGATGACCCCCTTTTATGTTATTCATGAGATATTATGTTAAAGCTAATTTCCATAGTGTGTGCATTTTATCTTAAATACCATGGCTGTTGTTAAAGTATCTTGAAATCTACACATTTCAGCACTTTCTTTGTTTACCTGTAGCTAGGAGAAGATGCATGAAAATTAATATTTAATATGATCCTTTTTTTTTTTTTTTTTTTTTAAACATTTTTTACTGTTTTTTTTTTTTTTTAACCATCTTCTACACTGCAATCTGTAGTACTGTTAATGCCTGGGTAATGGGTTATATTTTAAAATTAAATTTTTCTTTCTCGTGTTACTATAATCAAGATAGATGGTGCATATTAACACATTAAAGAGGTAAAATGGTAAACAATATCTATCTTACTGGGTTAAAAAAAATGGAGAAACACTGCTGACAACACTACTTGCAATTGGCATAACAGGCGATATTAGGCTTGTAGGATTTAAAGTATGATTCTTTAGTAGTAAAAATAAACTCAAATGAATACTGAACTCCTCTCCCACTCTTGCTGTCAATTAAAGCTTCTGTGTGTGTATATAGTATATTAGAGAGAGAAATTGTATTCCCTGAGAAATCCTTGGGCTTTTGTGTGCTACAGAGGCAGGTGTTGTTCTTTTGGGTAGTAATGTTGAGTTATTGTTGGCTGTGACAAGCCAAAGAGCTACCAATCCTATTTAGCTTTCTAACATGTCATATTACCTTGTGGCTGGGAGGCCTTGTAGCTTTTAAGGCAAAAGAATGTTTCAGCACTGTTTGCCTTTTATACCTGTTCTCAAGCTAATGAAGAGCAATGCTTGGTAATCTTAGACACTTAAAATAACATGCGTTTTTATATTTATTTTCTTCAGGAAACTGGAAAATAAATGAAATACCTTATTCAAGCCCCTCAAGTGGCTTACGTAAAATAATTTACACATCAAATTGATTAAATCAACTTACACCTTCTAAGATAATGGCAAACAATGTCTTTTAGAAGTAGACTGCAGAAAGCTAATTGTCATCTGTCTCTATTTTGAAAAGGCAGCAATCTTCAAATGTTTTACTTAGAATGGGTAGGTATGCTGTCTGGTATACTTAACCATTCATTTTTCGGAAACACTGAGTACGGACTGAAGTGGTGAGTAACACTCCAGGAAGTTTAATGTTCAAGCAGTGGGGAAGGGAAGATTAGGGTAGTGAAAGAAGAGGGTTAGGCTGCGGGGAAGAGAGTCTTAGGGCAGGCTGGCAGAAAGTGAGTCTTATGGTTAGGCTGCAGGGAAGGGAGGGTTGGTGTAAGGGTAGTGGGAAGGGGAGGGTTAAGGTAAGGGTTGGGGTTAAATTCATTCTTGAGAGGAATGATTGTTTGCTCACAGCGGTAAATCTTGTGTTATTTTAAAATATATTCTATATAGGTACCTGCTGCAGTACCTGTTGTGCTGGTGTAGTTGAGAAAGGTACCTTTCTATACGTATCGGTCTAATTACTTGTACAATCCATGTGTAATGGGATGAGCTGGAACAGTTATAAAGGCAATTGTAGAAGCAATAACGGAGCACTGTTGACGGTAAACGGCAAGGCAACGCTTTTCGTTCTCGTATGGAACTTTTTCAAGCCTAACACTGAGCAGTATGTCCTGCTATTTAACTGGTTCTTTAATTAACTCCATAATCAACTCAATAGAGAATATGGATAGACAAACTTTAATAACTAAATCTGCTGTGAACGAAACTCCTGATAGTAATAATAAAAAAGTATTCTCAGCCAATAGCACATCAATACCCTATATCTCTAAGTTTAATATGTGCATATGGTCTCACAAGGGGTCTGAGGATCTCATCTTGGTACCTAATGGCAGTCAGGCTACCTCTGGCGAGCACATGGAGGGCAGTGCGGCCCCCCCAAAGAAATTCCACCCCACAACATTACTGACCCACTGCCAAACCGGTCATGCTGGAGGATGTTGCGGGCAGCAGAACGTTCTCCATGGCATCTCCAGACTCTGTCACGTGCTCAGTGTGAACCTGCTTTCATCTGTGAAGAGCACTGGGCGCCAGTGGCGAATTTGCCAATCTTGGTGTTCTTTGGCAAATGCCAAACGTCCTGCACGGTGTTGGGCTGTAAGCACAACCCCCACCTGTGGACATCGGGCCCTCATACCACCCTCATGGAGTCTGTTTCTGACCGTTTGAGCAGACACATGCACATTTGTGGCCTGCTGGAGGTAATTTTGCAGGGCTCTGTCAGTGCTCCTCCTGTTCCTCCTTGCAGAAAGGCAGAGGTAGTGGTCCTGCTGCTGGGGTGTTGCCCTCCTACGGCCTCCTCTACGTCTCCTGATGTACTGGCCTGTCTCCTGATAGTGCCTCCATGCTCTTAACACTACGCTGACAGACACAGCAAACCTTCTTGCCACAGCTCGCATTGATGTGCCATCCTGATGAGCTGCACTACCTGAGCCATTTGTGTGGGTTGAAGACTCCGTCTCATGCTACCACTAGAGTGAAAGCACCGCCAGCATTCAAAAGTGACCAAAACATCAGCCAGAAAGCATAGGAACTGAGAAGTGGTCTGTGGTCACCACCTGCAGAACCACTGACTCCAAATCCAGACCTCCATGGGTTAATTTTAGTTAGTTTTGTGTGATTTTGTTGTCAGCACATTCAACTATGTAAAGAACAAAGTATTTAATAAGAATATTTAATTCATTCAGATCTCAAATGTGTTATTTTAGTGTTCCCTTTATTTTTTGAGCAGTGTATATGTGGATACATGTATATCCACACCTTCTTAAAGGCCTTAAGTCTCCAATACAGAGGTAGAAAGAAATTGGTGTATGTAATAAGCTGCTTAAAAAGTGTAGCAGAAGAATGGATGAAGGGTATAGCTTGGCATTGGAGTGTCATATAGGAATGAGACCAATGACAAGATCAGCAAAGGTGAGCATAGCATGACTAAATCTTAAATTGTTAATTGTCATGTGCTTACACTTTGAAGTTTTTCTTTTATTCCCTGAGCCAAATGATCAGTATAATTGCATTGTTTGTTAGTGGTAACATTTTCTGGTTGACCTTTACCAAAATTGATCTTCTAGGCTAGAGCTAGGCATACAGACACATGCCTATGTAAATATATCAAAATGTAATTTATCTTTTATTTTGCTTGGCATATTTAATCTGAGATGAGCCTAATGTGTTTTGCATCTGATTGCCATATTGTATGTCAAACAACGTTTTATACTCTGCCTCTGTCATTTGTGTTTACTGTATGGAGGTAACAATTTAGATTTCTTTCTGTGGTAGTCAAGCTAAGTATGTTTACTGAATTTCCTTATTTCCCTTGTTTTAAGCCACTGATAATGGGTGATTATTGTCAGTGTAGATCTGCTTGCTATTTGTGTGCCTATCCTTTTTTATTTTTATTTTTTTTATTAACCACTATGGCTTGAATACAGTATTTATGACCTTCATATGATACCTTAAATTATATCGATGAGAAAAGTTTGTCGCCATAAAATACAGGAAACCTTTATATATTTCTTTCAAGGCTTTTGCTTTGTCTTTTGATACTTTTTATTTAGCTGTAACGTTTGTTGTGATTATAAGATCACCATAGCTCCTTGGCACATAAAATTCTGTCTGTACCTTCATGTTCTTGTTATCTCCTTCAACACAGATTTTATAGTCTGGGGTAATATGTAATTACTCCCCTTTAAGTACCATCTAAGTTAAGATTGCTTTAATGAGAAATATGATTAGTTTCTCTTTTTTTTTTTGTAGCCAAGCAGTTCATAGTTTTAGTGGCTCCTCCAGACGGAGGTGTACCCACAGAGACATACATAATTAAAGGAGATCAAAGATTGCTACCAATGTTGTAGCTCTGAATTCTGCCACATATGACTTTGATCCTTCTTCTTATGGTTATGGCTCAATCGGTATGATTCCGTACTTCTCAGTGATGAATCATGCAGGATATAACTCTTTTGTCAACTGTTTTCTTCCATTCTAAATAAATTAATTGCTAATATTGCTTATTAGTTCTTATATTAACAGGTAGCAGTGGCTGGTGTAGAGAAAACAAGAGTATTTTTATATCAACTGAAACGGTACAGTAACCGGAATCCTATCGGTTTAACTGATTAACATATAAGAAATATAATAAGTTGTTAAATAAGTATGATATTGCATCCTACCAGAACATCACTGGATGTGCTGCAAGTTCAATACAATTTATCGCTTTAATGTCCTATTTTGCTACTTCTATATTTTCTTCTCCCCATCTTCTTTCACAGAAATTTACAGTATGATGGTCATCGGGAAAGCTGCATTATATCTTCTTTTATACAAGTGTTAGAACGTGTATGGGGCTTTGGTAAACAATGTCCTGATAAACTAATCTAAAGCTATTCACACTGCAGTAATCAAGCAGATCAGCTGGTTATCATCCATCCATCCTGATTTAGTATTAAGTTTATTCTGTGGGTTGGGCTTCTAAAGGATACATTTTACAAATATCTGAATAGTCTAATCTACAAAACTACATTGGGCCAGATCCACACTTAGGTACGACATGGGACTTACGCAAGTCATTTGTGTAAGTCCCCTGTCTCGGAACATCTGCGCATGCATGCGCCAGATGTTCCACATGCGTACTTACCGTCGTATATAACTTAGTTACGTATGAAGTACGCACAAGGGGCCGACCCTTAATTTAAGATGGTCATCTTCCCGCCATACAGGCAGGGATAGCCATGTAAATTAGGGGGCGGGGAAGCCCCCTTACAACTAGGTCCGCATACCTAGTCGTAAAAACTTAAGGTAGGAATTTACTACCGTTTGCGGGGAGTGCAGGGGGTGTGCACTCCCTGCTATGTGCACATACCTACAGACCCCCGCAAGCATGTAAAGTGTGCGGGGGGCTGGATCTGGGCCTTTTCTGTGAATTCTCATAATTGACTTCTCATGCATATTCGATATCATCCATGGTTAAAAACTGTTGTAATATATTGTACCTATCCATACAGCATAGATTCTGCATTTTTTTTCTCAACCTTATTATTATTTTTTTTTACTTATACCAATATTTTATTTATTCTTTAAATAAAGTGTGTCTGTGAAACTTCTATGTACATTTTGTAGAGACTGTTAACTTGTTCATATACCGGTCTTTATGACCACCATAGCCCTTTATTTGTAGTTTTAAACTAAACAAACAAACAAACAAATATACTTCTAAACACACTTGTGTGCTATTTACCAACAAAATCCATTAGACTGTTTACTAAAATAAACCAGTAGTATAAACATGCACATTGACGATACAGAAATGCACACATGTACACTGTGCATATATTGTTATTTGAGAAGTCTTATAGTGCATGTGTAGTGATTCTGCAGGTTTATTTCCATGTCTATTAACGTTGAATTATGATTGCCATTTCCCTGTTGATATAGAATCACAGCAGATAGAGTATTTGTTTCCTGCTATCCTTTCATTGAAGTGTACAGCAATTTCACCCAATTGAAGTTTTCCAATTCTGGTAACAAATGAGTTATGCACCTATAGGGAGATGTTGCTACACAGCCTGATTATAATATGCAGGTTATGGTAACCTGACCATTTATTTTTTCCCTCAAAACGGGACATCTACTAATTTTTCCGGGGACCCACCACATAGTCAATGGGCATGGTTAAAAATTCAAGATCGGAGGATACTTGTATCAATGAAACTTGCAAATAAACTGTGTATCATCTGTTACACCCACATACTGTTTCAACAGCTCAGTGTGAAAAGCGTGTTATGCTATTAATTCTCATTTACGGTGACCCATATAATTAAAGTGAGTATCCTACTGACATATATACAAGGCAGAGATCATACTACTGATCACCATACAATGAGGACCACTTAAGGTAATAGCAACTTCATCCTAGTTACCGCCGTACAATACAGACTATATCTTAGCTATTGCTATACCATACACACTGCACCCTAGTTATCACCATACAATACACATTGCATCCTAGTTATCACCATATAGTACACATTGCATCCTAGTTATAGCCATATAATACACATTGCATCCTAGTTATCGCTATACAATACACATTGCATCCTAGCTATCACAATATAATACACATTGCATCCTAGTTATCACTATACAATACACATACAAATACACAAAACATTTTACTGAGCTACATTCAATTAAAGCAATATTCTGAAATTAAAACTATATGCGGAATTAACTAATAAAGTATAGAAATCTACACATATTAAATATACCTCCATCCAGCCTTTCTTGCCCTCTTGAGTGTCTCTAAAGCCATCCAATCTCCCCTCCATGTGTGTCTCTAGAGCCATCCAATCTCTCCTCTCCTTGTGTGTACCTCCAGTCAGTCTTTCTGCCCCTTTCTTGTGCGTATCAGATCAGACAGCCTTTCTGCCCCTTGTTTTTGTGTCCAATAAGCCTTATTGCCCCTTCCTGTGTGTGTCCAGAAAGCCTTTCTGCCCCTTCCTTCTGTGTGTCGGACCAGCCATACTTTCTGCCCCTTCCTTTTGTGTGTTGAAAAAGCCTTATTGCCCCTTCCTTGTGTGTGTCCAGTTAGCCTTATTGCCCCTTCTTTCTGTGTGACCATTAAGCCTTAATGTCCTTTCTTCTATGTGTCCAGCATTATTTTCAGTCAGCCTTATTGCTCCTCCTGTTTCCAGTTAGCTTTATACCCCCTCCTGTGTATCCAACCAGCATTATTTCCCCTTCTTTTCCTTCTGTGTATCCAACCAGTCTTATTGCCCCTTCCTTCTGTGTCAATTCAGCCATATTGCTCCCTCCTATGTCCATTCAGCCTCGTCCCCTCTTAATTTTTGTCCAGCCAGCCTTATTTCCCCCTCTTAATTTTTATACAGTCAGTCTTATTTCCCCCTCTTAATTTTTGTCCAGCCAGTCTCATTTCCACCCTCTTTATTTTTGTCCAGCCAGCCTTATCTTCCCCTTTAATTTTGTCCAGCCTGCCTTATTGCCCCTTCCTTCTTAAAGCTGCCTCTTTAGTGTGTGCCCCCTCCATGTTATTCCTCCACATTCCCCATGCAAATACCTTCTTCCACAATAATAAACTTCCCTTTTCTTGCCGTCTTCTTGCCTCCAGCTCTCTCCTCCGCGGCGCGCTCTGCAGAATCACGCCAGCGTGACCTAATGGAGCTGCGGGCGGGTGAGCAGGGCATCAGGACCCAGCAGCTGCTAGTCCAGCTGTGAGTATGAATTTGATGCCGAAATGTCCCGTTATCAGCGAGCAACTGGTAACACACAGTGTATGTCACCTGTTGCTTTCTGAAAACGGGACATTTTGGCATCCCGAAGCGGGGCACAGGGACAACGGGACTGTCCCGTTCTAAACGGGACGTATGGTCAAGTTAGGTTATGGTCATATTACAAGGCTGTGTAATGGTCAATGTGCTAAAGTTTTTTTTGCCTATATAACAGTCTGCTCTTCTGCTGTATAGAAGGGGAGCCTTGTCAGAAATGTAAGTCTAACATAATAAAACTACAAAAGTGTTTAACTTGTGTATTAAGAAGTCCAGAACTGAAAAAGATAAGCAAGATGGAGTTTTGTGCTGGAGAAAATTGAATCCAAACATCTTGCAATTTATCTTCCAGTAGCTGTCTGAGATTTTACACATATCTCAGATCTAAATCAATGACAGATTATTTTTCCATTTAAAAGCAGACATTTAACTACTTGCATTGAAGCATCAATGCCTATTACAACAGGAAGTTGTCTTTGTCACCAATCTTAGAACAGATTAAACTTCTGAGTGGAAATGGCATGAATGCATTTAAGTAAATCAGTCGTATGAGGGTGGTTATATTTTTTTTGTGTATGTACAATTTTAACAGGAACTTACAAACTATGCAGGGTTTCCGACTTTCAAATTTCATTCCCTGAGGTCTGAGGGAAAAGATAGATGCCAGTGTGGGGATGAGGCTATTTGACTCAAATGATGCCCATAGCAACTAATCAGATTCTAGATGACATTTCATAGTATGTAATAGGAAAGCGGGAGCTAAAATCTGATTGGTTGCAATGGGCGACTCCAATTTACTTTTCCAGCAGCTTAGTAAATCTGGCCCTTAGTGTTGCTAAGGATAGGGGTGGAGCTTAATAATGCTAAATACATCATTAAGTCCCATCCAATCTCTAGTAACACTATGATTCACAGTATTGAGAAATAGGGGAGTGGGACTTGAGGCAATATTTGCATAAAATTGCAGCCCATTGTGGGAGAAATGCCCAAATTTGCAAGTCTCCAGGGCATTCTGGGAGAGTCGGCAACCCAGTGGTGAAAAACCTATATATGTGCATGCATTCCAATTTTTAGGTACACGAAAGCTACATTTAGTTATCTTATATGGTGGTCTATAGTTTCTCTCTCATTTTATAGTTGTTTTTTCGGGCTTACTCACTGGTCAAGGCTGCAATATCCTGGATCTGGAGGTCTAAAGCTCCCTTCTCTGCCACCCATGGCGTGAAGGAGGTGGTAAAACCAACCTTTTTACTATGCTCACTGTCCAGTGGGTGCTGCCATTGTGGATATGACCATTCTTGTTTAAAAGGTCTGGCAGAAGTCACCCGGCTGGGCATTCAAGTAAATGGCACCCACTGGAAGTTGCAGCAGCTGGAACTCTTGTGATGGAGTTCTCTTCTATGGGTGCCATCATCTTGTTGGACAATCCCTCTATTGTAAGGCCCTATGACATCCTCTCCAGTCATATGTACTGATCTTAAGGAGTTAGGCTTTAATCACTATCTGTTATTGACTTTTCAGGTCTGGAGTACTGGTTTTTTAGGGTTTCAGGGTACCGGTTTGTAAACTTTTGCTTCTGGGTTAATGCTTGCAGCTTTTTATGTGAACCATTGGGGATTTTTATTCCTTATTTGGGCAAATATGTGGAGTTTTGCTTTCCATTCAATCCTAGAGATATCTTTGGCTGGATCTTTGGCCTGGAATTGCTTTTCTGCCTTGGAGTTGCTTATTCAGAGATTCTATTGAATCCATCATGGAGCGGTCTCTGACCAAGAGGTCAGGATAAACCCAGTGTATACAATTTATTGTGTTTACATGTTATATGATAGATATTTAGTGCATCTGGATTTTAGGTCGAAGACCAGTACATTAATCAGAAGGTTAATGTGAAGTTGAGATATAAAAACAAAAAGCTTTTATTAAGGTGTGCCTTATGTGACAAGGTTTTATTGGAAGATTGTGTGGGTAGAACATATCTAGTGTGTAATGTGGAGAACCAGCAACAACAGTCTTGCCATATTATTGGATTTATACAGTTACTGAATTTTGCACTCCCTGATACATTCTTAACTAAGGAACACCTGAAAAATTGTCATTTACAAGATTATAAGTGAAAACTCTGATGGTCTGATCTTGAAGATAAATATTTTTTAAAAGAATCCTTTCTGTAATATAATGTGTCTAAAGCTTCTCAGGAAGAAGCAAGTTTTAACCTGGATCTTGTAGACTACCTAATAATTTGATCTATAAGGGTGTAAAAAGCTATGAAACTTAAGAACATATATAGTTAGAAGTTATAAGACCTTGTTAAAAGAAACAAAGAAAGGGAGACATTTTTTGGTTACACAAGTAATAAATTAAATTATTTAAAACTCCCAGATAAAAGGATGACGTCAATCCATAAGATGGCATGAATGTACCAGTTTTTATATTAATATGTTTTCCAAAGAAGCCTCCAGATATTGCCATAGCAAGATTCCTTGAGGAACACCATGTTGCACCTGTAGGGTGCTAATGATTTTAAAGAAACAGCAGTGGATTGCAGGAGCAACTTTGAGTTATAGCTACTGTCCTAAAATCCAGGGTCTTTCTGAGTTTAGTGTTAACATGCTTGACATAAAGCATAGTGAGCTATTGGCAGTTCAGAACATGCAATTAGCAGTTACATTTATCTGCAAGACCTCCATAGATTACATAAAGTTGTCTGCAAATTCCATTGCCACTACAACAGCTAAAAGAAGGGTGTTAAGGCTAAACCATGGTTGGCAGACATAGTCAAATAACAGAAGTGTGGCAAATTCCATTGGCAAATTGAGCTGGCATAGGATAGAGGCTGTTTTTTTTAGCATAAGTTATTTTCAATTTTCATCACTAGTTTTTTTTTATTATTTATTTGTTTCAGTTTCCTGC
>WWET01002027.1:39237-53029 GCA_011038615.1 Limnodynastes dumerilii
TGCTGACAGCAGAATACTTTTTATTTATCATTGATTTAAATATTTTACAACCTGTAGGAGTTTGCTGCAAAATATTAATAGTCGAGATGAGATGAGCGTCCTGTGTTTTGGTTTTGGTTCTAAATCTTCATTGTGTTTTGGATCTGTATTTTTTTTTTAATTGCTAAAAAATGCTAAAATAAAATATTTTTTTTTTTTTTATGTATTTTTGCTCCTAAAGCATTAAGAATACAATTTATTTGCAGTCATCCTAGCCACCTCATAGCTCACAAGATTGAGGTTGTTTTGTGCATGTTACCATACATTGCCTAGTATCCCACTCTCAACTTTGTGGCATTAGTCAGATGTATTCTCATGTGTTGCTATTGTTATATAACATATGAAAGGACAATATCTACGGTCCCCTCCACAGTGAATATATGATTCTATAGTATGTAATGTTTAAAAAAAACAATTATATAAATAAAGAGGAAAAAGTGTGAACATTACTTGCTGCAGGGTAAGGAATTATTAACGTTAAATTATAAGGCGCCACAAGGTTCTGGCAGCGCCGTGCAAAATACAGTACAGACATACAGGGTAGGGATGGACAGCATAGTATATATTAAATACAATATGACTATAAAAATATCACAAAAATACAATAAAGTGAAGCAAGCACAGAACGCAAGGCAAAATGCAAGCAGACATACAGGGGATGGACAGCATAGTACATATATAAAAAAAATATATAAAAATATCACAAAAATACAATAAGTGAAGCAAGCACAGAACACAAAGCAAAATGTAAGGTGTCAAGCTTGGAAGATCAGGGAGCATGGGATAGAGTGCAGTGAGAGGTTGAGAGGGAGCCACCAGGTGGGGATATGGTAAAAGGGTAGCAGAGGGGGATAAGAGGGTACGAAGTGAAGGGGGAGTGGTGGAGGAAGGAACAACACTAGGATGGAGGGCCCTGCTAACACACTAAGTGGGAGGGAAGAACTTACAGAAGACATAAGGAGGGGGAAGGAAGTGGACTGCTGGTGCGAGCGGAGGAGGGGGGAAGGAATAGAAGGAATAGATGAAGGATGCAGTGAGGATGTTGAATGGAGGAGGGGTAGGCTAGCCTGAATAGGTGCGTTTTGAGTGAATGCTTGAAGACCTGCAATGTGGGAGAGAGTCTGACTGAAGAAGGGAGGTCATTCCAATACAGAGGTGCAGCATGGGAGAAGTCCTGGATACGGGCGTGAGATGTGATCAGTAAAGAGGTCAGACAGCGCTGGTTAGCAGAATGGAGAGGGCGGGAAGGGGTGTGCATGTTGATGAGGGAAGAGAGGTAGGGAGTAGTGGATGAGGAGATGGTCTTAAAGGTGAGGGTAAGGAGTTTAAAGAGTGGTCTGAAGCGGACACGAAGCCAGTGGAGGGTTTCACATAAAAGAGAGGCTGAGGTAGAGCGGCGTGAGAGGAAGATGAGCCTGGAAGCAGCAATAAGTACAGACCCTCCAATTTGACCTATTCCATTAGGTACAGTTTAATCCATTTCTGAGCCTCCAACTGTCACTCACCTGAATTAACTGATATTTAAAAAACGAGTTTCCTCTTCAACAATGGTGGTGACCATAGTAACTGACAGTTGGAACATAGGAGCAGAGTATTTTGTACCTAATGAAATGGGTCAGGTTGCAGGGTATGATTGAGTATAGATTGAAGGGGTGCAAGACAGTGAGCGGGAGACCTAAGAGGATGTGGTTAAAGTAATCAAGGCGAGGAATACATAAGCTGCTATTGACCAGTATATTCCTAGTACTTTTTAGTAGCCTAAGGGCCAGATTACTGTGGGTTTGGAAAAGCGGAGATGTTGCTCATAGCAACTAATCAGATTTTAGCTGATATTCTCTAGTTTGTAAACAGAAAGTGAGAACTAGAATCTGGTTGGTTGCTATAGGCAACAGCCCCACTTTTCCAAACCAGCATCTTGGTAAATCTGGCCCTAAGGGTTAATGACTATTTGCACTTGTATGAGTGGCAGAATAGTGGCTGCAGCCTTGTCACCCTATTGGCTGATGATCCCTGCAGCCTTGTCACTCTATTGGCTGATCACCTCTGCCTATGTGCATAACGACTGTCTGTGTGTGATACTGATGGATTCATGGACCCCTCACACTTCACTTCATGTACTTGCTCCCTTGTTATGATAACTTCCCTGTGGTGGGAATTCTCTTTTATGCCTGTCTAGCAAACATTCCAATAAAGCCACGCCCTTTTTCAAGGCACCTGCGAAGCCCCATCCCTTTTCAAGCTAACAAGGTTTTTTAAAATCTTTTTATTTTAATCATTTTGGGGGTGTTTTTGGGTGACCAGAATCCCTCCATGGGTGACCCACTGGGTTATTGACAGTCTAGCTGTGATCTTTCTTAGCTTGTGTAGCTCCAGCAATGGCATGTGAGGAGTGATTCTTCAGCAGGGCTGCAGGGGAGCTTCTAATAGGGTGGATTGGATGAAAGGTGAGTGCGTGGGGGGTGATTGCCGCAAAGCAGCTGCACCCCTAGCTTCCACTATAGCTGTACCCCTGATATCACTCATCCCAGGCATTTTGTTCAGTTTTTACACTCGACTCAATAAAGCTGTAGCAAAAATAAAGTCTCCACAAGTCTGCCTCTATGCTCAGCCCCCATGATTGGTTGATCACAGTCATGTGGTACTTTCTGAGACAGACAGGAAGCAGGAAATACAAGGCTCGAAAGATCAAAATCTTTAGTGAAAATGGTGTTTTGTCTCGATTACAGATCCGAATTTGGTGGGCGGAACCGAGGCATGGCTCTGTTCGACTCGGATCCCTAAAGTTTGAATTTGTCGGATTTCACAGAATCTAAACTGCTAATCTCTAAACAATAGATATAAAAAAAAAAAAAGGACTGTATTCACATTTAACATTGTTTTCTGTATGGTAGCTTCCGCTGTGGAGGCTGTCGTATGGATTTTGTGATTCAGAGGGCCGCATGTAGTGAATCCGCATGTTGGACCCCTATCTTATGTATTTTACGCAGAAACCCTTCAATTTGCGATACGGAATCGTACAGAGTGCATCATTGGTTGGCTACGCTTCATTGTGGAAATAATGGTACTGTGCATGTGTCATACCATTTTTCTGCAGACTTCCGTGCGTAATATACGAAAGTCAGCAGACGTATTTATTTGTGAATCTGGCCCAAAATCTTTATTTTTCAGTTCACTGTCTGATGTGGTGTTTGTTCTCACGATGATGGGGGTGGGGTGAATTCTTGCTACAGCAGTATGCATCAATGTTGACTTTAACATATTTTAATATGAACATAATCTCAGCTTTAAAATCAGCTATCTCCTAAATGCCCTGAACTTCTTTTTTTCAGGCTCCTTTTTTTTTTTACTTTGAGCCACATCCAGTAAGGACATCTTTATGCACTCTATGCCTAGTGGACATTTTTGTATGAACGATAGACGCTATGAAAACCTTGGGGACATTTATTTAAAGGTGGATATCATTCAACATAAGGCAGTGGTTACTTGCTCTTAAAATACATAAAAATTGGGCACAACTAGTAGTGGACTAGTCATTTTAATGTTCTGAGTAAGATAATAATTTGATATCTTTCTCAACCAAAACCACTTGAATACTACCATAAAATATTTTTTTACTTTATATTGTATTATGATTACACATTGTGTATTTTTTTACATTCATTATTGTCATGCAGCGCTCCCCATCTCTCATACATGGTTACAGTTTCTTTTTCATTCATGTGTTTCTCATATGTCTGAGGTTTTCTCTGGCAATTTTTTTTTAGAAATATGAAGAAAAAATAAACAATTTAATTATAACATTCACAAAAGTTTTGTTAACAGAGCAGGTTTTCATGTATTTCTAGTTTGCTTTCAAGATGAACCATATTAAACCATTGTTTGTTGTTCCAGGGCAGCAAGCCAAATTCACATTCTTGGCAAATTACAGTACAAACATTTCTATGGGCTGTTTGTTGATGGACAGATTGTTGTGTGCATGATACATTCTGCTTAAAGTGCATGTTTTTGAAACCTGTAAACTGTATAAATGTAAAAACCAACATTTAAATACTTATTTATTTGAAATTTACCCTAAAGTTGACCTCCACAAACAGGCAGTTTGCTTATATATGCTGCCTGGCTCATCTGTGAAATCAACATGACATTAATCTCCTATCCTTTTTGTATGGCGCTTTTCTAACTAAAGGCGTAAATGTGATACTGACCTACTTTCCACTCTTTTTATGTTTTGTATATGTAAATATTTAATCTTAAAATGTATAGATCTCATAATGTAAAAATCTGTAGATCTTTTTTCTAATACCCTAATGTCTGTCACCAGATCTGAACACAGATCCTTTGCTTTTAAGCCAGTGTGAGTAAACAGTAATTGGTATGCATGATTATTGAGAGCAGGCACGCTTAACTATGCCATTCAAATGTGGCAGCTGGAACACTTACCTACACATATTACATGGTGTGGGTTTACTCGCTAATTGCAGAGTGGTTGTTCTTTAAATACTGATGTATCTGATCAAATTGTGTACACATGGTCTAAACCATAAAATAGTAGAATGCTTTCTTTACTAACATAAGTTGCAAAACCTTTTATGTTTCTGTGGGGGAACTTTACGAACTGTATATATTTTTGTGCAGAAATAAAGAAACCTTTATTGAGGATATAACACTATAAACATAAGTCATTTGTTTTTATTCAAAATGTATAAAGCAGGAGATACTTGAATTTCACTCCTAGAAACTTAGAATTACAATTGGCTCTTTTTTGCAGAATGATAATGTTCCATTAATTAACACCCGGCATCGCACCAGTCTACGGTTAGTTGGTCTTTTCACCTTAGGGCTTTCTTTGTCTGTTCCTTTGTCTGACTTGTTCACTTAGAGCTGGAGTTGAAGCAGAAAGATGCTGCTCTATAGCTATATATACTGTAACATTCATATATTTGTTTTAAATTGTGCTATTTTGGTGGCTGTTAATTTGGTAATGTGGCAAAGTTCAAGTACTTTTAAGTTGATTGGTAAGATAAAATATGCAGTTTCTCAGCAAAAGTTCTTGTTAAATGGATATCTTACCATTAGCCATTAGACACTAAGCCCCGGACGTATTGCACATACGTCCTTAAATTACCGATAATAGCTACTATGCATGCGTAGTAACTATTTTACGTAATCTACGTATCGTTTTCTTACGTAGATTGCGTATATGTGTTCTTAAAGACCGCATATTTGCAATCTATGTAATAAAATGATACATAGTTTACGTAAAATAGTTACGACGCATGCATAGTAGCTATTATCGGTAATTTAAGTACGCATGTGCAATATGTCCGGGGCTGTGAAACCGACCCCAACAGATGTGTAGGTTACAGTATTATAGATTTTGCAGTTATATGTACTTTTTGGTGTAAATTTATGTAATAAAGTAAAATAATAGGTAAGTAATTGTGACCCTTTACATTCAAACCTCAGTAAAATGTGTACTGGGTGGACCGATAGGTTTAATAGGAAAATTAGAGTAAAGGAAGTTACTAGATTTTCCTTTCATGAGGCTAGTAAGCTATTTTGCAGAATGTTAACATCAGAATGTGACTACACAACTCATTTATCCTGGTTTGGGGGAGATGGCTGACAACCTGTGGGGCTTGATGACCTAAATAGCAGCCTGGTGAAGCAGGGTCCTCAAATGCTCTATGCGTGCAGCTGTATTATCAAGCCCTGTCCCTACTTCACAATGCTGTAAATAACCACAATAAACAGTTAGAAGGGATTCGTGATGTGATTTGGATCATCAAGTCCCCTTGTGGGCCACATGCGGCAGGGTGATCTGCTCTCCCAAATTCTGGGAGCACTGCCGGGATGTCTGCCAGAATATGGAGCAAACCATGTAGCCTTGAAATGGATGCAGATTTCATATTTATTTATCGCTTGAAATTTAGTTCTTACTGCTGTTCTTTATTGTACAAATACTAGACAGCTCTAATTTTACCCTGGACATGAAATATCACCTAGCTTATACCCCTAACATTATTTGTTTAAACATCTGAAATTTGTCCCCCTTTTTGCATATCTTTTTACTTTTTTTTATGTGTATTTAACTACAAACATTTCTGTATATGTGCATATAGGGGCATGGTGGCTCAGTGAGTAGCACTTGTGTCTCACAGCACTGAGGTCATGAGTTCGATTCCTGGACTAGGCCATATCTGTGTGTAGTTTGTATTTGTAGGGAGAACCCCTGTTTGAGTGGGTTTCCTCCCACACTCCAATATCATGCTGGTTGGTTAATTGGCTGCTAAATAAAGTAACCCTAGTGTGTGTATGTTTTGGAAACCTTAGTATGTAACTCGAATGGGGCAAGGACTGATGTGAAATATTCTCTGTCAAGTGCTATGTAATTTAATAGCGCTATATAAAAACCTGTTAATAAATAATAAATGTGATGAATTATAATTAGTATTTTAATAAATAGAAAAGTTAAAGAAAAAATAGAATTTGAGCCTTTAACTTATTACACCCCTATTATTTTTACCCCACCATTGCCTTTAAATACTCCCCTTTGCCCTGCCTACAGACATTAACTTTATTTGGTACCAAAAAAACATATTTTGCTATGAATGCTTTTAATTTTTAAATGAGATGAAGCTGAACACTGTACATGTGCGCATGCGTGTGTGCTAAAGTGACTTCAAGGGGGTGTGCTTGACACTACTTCACCTGCTGATATATAGAAAAACACTGCTATATAAACATGAATGCACTTTCCCCCCTGTTATCATAGCAACTAGCATAATGCAAAGAAATTGTGCTTGGATTAAAATACCTTCTATCTGAATCTTGATCCTGAAGAACTTTTCAATATTCACACAAGATACAGAATGAACAGACATTATTTATGTATATCAAGCAAATAATTTTATTGGTATAAAAACTTAAATCCATGTGAGTTTACACATAGATGTTATATGACAAATAAAAAAAATGATGAATGTTGTTAATTGTGCTTTTTTCTCTTTGTTTTGGGTTTTCAGCACTATTTCTTGCAATATTGTATTTTCACTGATTTCACTGATTTTTGTTTTTTGTTAAATGTTAAATGATGCAATATTTGTTGTGTTAGGTCAAATTGAGAATATTTTTATGCATCACGATAGATTAGCTCCGTGCTCTTCAACCTTCTCTCACCCTCGGCTCACCTAGGCCCTTCCCAGAATACCGCGGGCACACCAAAAGTATATATTAAAAAATAAAAGCAGGAAGTACATACACAGAAATTACATTTAATAATTGTTGTTGATAAATTTAACATTGCTGCTAATATGCTAGCCAGTAGCCCCCATCATATGTCTGCAGTCTCCTCCGTATCCCCCATCATGTGTCTGCAGCCTTCCCAGTATCCCCCATTATGTGTCTGCAGCCTCCTCCGTATCCCCCATTATGTGTCTGCAGTCTCTTCAGTATCTCCCATCATGCGTCTGCAGCCTCCCTAGTATTTTCCAGCAGGGGTCTCTGGCCTCCCTATACTTTACTTTTCAGTGTTCCTCCTTCCTCTTGGTGCTGTCCTCCACGACACTGTGTGAGACGCTGACATAACCTGAGGTCGCCCCAGCATCACACTGCAGGAAGTCCTGGCTGACACTGACATTCTGTGTCCGTGTAAGTGCTGGACTGGACTGGACTGGACGAAGCTTTGCCCAGAAGGGGGCGGGATGGGGCAGAGTGTCTTCCAGTGCTTTTTCTCCTGTTGGAGGCATTACGCCGTGGCACACTTAGCAATAGCTTGTGGCATACTGGTTGAGGATCACTGGATTAGCTAGAACTAATTTATCTCAATCAAAAAATCAAAACATATTCCTAATGCCACATCCATTTTTATCCCATTCAAAAATGTCACCTGTTGGAAACTAAGAAAAAGACAGCAAATCTGGTAACTTTATGGAAAATAATTTTCACTGGATTATCGCAATAATGGGTTCTGTAGTAGACACCAGGATTGCTGAATGTTTAGTTATGTTTTGCGTGAATACTCACCTGGGGCCAGATTTACTAAACTGCAGGATTGGAAAAGTGGAGATGTTGCCCATAGCAACCATTCAGATTCTAGCTGACATTCTCTAGTATGTAATAGGAAAATGAGAGCTAGAATCTGATTGGTTGCTATAGGCAATATCTCCACTTTTCCTTTGCCGCAGCTTAGTAAATCTGGCCCTAATCTAAATTGATTTGTGAAATAGACGTAATTAGTGACCTCCCTTTTCCTCTCGTAGGTTTATGATATCCTTAATCTTGCTCTGTTCTTTAACATTAGCTAGTATTCAACCCTTTTCTCTCTTGCAGTCACTTCACACAATATTTGATTCTGGGTGAGGCAATGCAGAAATTTGTGATCATATTTATACAATCTCCTTATATCTGTATCTGATGCATGTTAACTGAAGGCTATGCTAAAGCAGGCTACACACTATGCAATCTTTGGGGCTGATTGAGAGTTGCACTTCCACTTTTTATAGGTGCAAGTGTAGACCTGAGCAATACCATGTTGAATTGCAAGGGGAGGCAGCTTTAAATTGTAAAACCAGAAATTAAATTAGGAGGTGAAGTTTCTTAGCTCAACTCTATTTTATAAAATAAACATAAAACTATGCAGTATTTTAGTTCTATGTGTAAAAGTAATGTATTTTCCCTGCATGCAAAATTTTTTTAAATTAATTAACAGCCCTTATTTTGAAAAATGGTTTAGCCGAGCTGTACACTTCCACCTAAAAAAAGGTGTAAGTGCATCTCTGAATCAGCCCCTTTATGGCAACAATAAAATGATGCAGACATTAGGCAGATCACATTATGGCCACACTACCTAATTTTTGGAATTGTCCCCCTACCGCTAGTTCTGGATTATTTTTGGATAATTTTGCCATTGTCCCGAATAATTGGTTAATGCAATACATGCTGTTTTTTTTTTAGAAATATTTGCAGTAGAGACTTTAAAATGTATTGGTTTACAGAAAAATAATTTTACATACATGAAGACCCACAAAATATATACTTATATTTACTTCTCAATGCTAAAATAAACATAAACATTTGGAAATGTTTTGATAAAATTGTTCTGCAAGTGTAGGGAGAAACAATAATTCTAGGCGACATTTTCAAGTTGAATACACTTGTGACTTGCACAGGACAACACAATTATTTTATGGCACAAAGAAACTTCTCATTCATGCATAATTATAGCTTGCCCACTGCTTTTTTCTTTTGCATATAAATCAGCAAGTACACAATTTATCTGAAATCTGAAAAGTGTCTTACTGCTGATTTAGTATTTTTAAATATGAATTGACATACACAAAAGACCAGAAGAAATTCTAACAGATTTGTGGGTAGATACTGAGCTATGAACTGAATCCTAATAAAATGAATAATACAGAGACCTTTGTAAAATGGAAAATCAAATAGTAGGGGGACCATTGCAAATCACGGAGGGCTTGAGCTCATAGAATTTAGTTGTTTTTTTAAATCCTAAAGTCCTTAAACTGCCTGTAGGCAAAGCTGTTGAATAGACAGATCATACCCCTACTTCTGTAGAGAAATGTAGAGAAAATGGGAGCTGATTACATGTGGCAAAACAGTGTTTAATTTCAGGGGGAATTATCTCACTTTGTATGTCTTTGCATATAAGGAGTATACTTATGTTTGCTTATTGCACTCATACTGAGCAGTGTTGAGGTTAAACTGTTGTTTAAATGTGAAGACACATGACATCTCAATTGTAATCCTGTTTCCAACACATGGTTTTGTCCTAATTCAATGTGGTTTTGCCCAGGTTTAAATGTGCACCTGTTTTTTTTTGTTATTTTTACACTCTGGATATAGTGCAATTTTTGATGATGATAGCCTGCATCCAGACCTATGCTACTGAGCCCCAAGCTAGCAAAGATCCCATGCAAGATTTCCCATTATCCCCAGATAAGGCCTGGCAATGTGATCAGAAAATGACCCCCTGTAGTTTGTATTCAGTCCTGTTTTGTGCAAGCAAAAATAACTTAAATCTAGACTGTTCTCAGTCGCAGAATACATTGAATGAATTGAGTTTCAGTGGAACTAATTTATGGCATAGGTAATCGAGTAATGAGAAAACCATTAATAATAATGAAATATCTGCCATTTTAACCAATATATGTCCAACCCTATATATATGAGACTACTTAAATACACCCAAATCTAAACTCATTGGGGTAGATCCAGACCCCCGCATGCTTTACGGGCGCAGACCTAGAACCTTCATTTAAATGGCTATCCCCACCTATATGGTGGGGATAGAGCCATCGTAAGTGATGGGTCTGCCCCTTCCCCATAAGTAGTGACGTACGTAACTTAGTTACGTACCTTACACTAAGGCAGGGATAGGCAAACTGCGGATCTCCAGGTGTTGTGGAACTACAAGTCCCAGCACGCTTTACCTGCAAAAGCATAGTTGGTGCCTGACAAGGCTTGATGGGAATTGTAGTTTCGCAACATCTGGAGAGCCGCAGTTTGCTTATCCCTGCACTAAGGGAACACCTGGTGCGCGCATGCGCAGTGTTTCCTGACAGGGGACTTACACAACGGACTTGCGTAAGTCTCTTGTCATACTTAGTTTAGGATCCGGCCCATTAAGTACATTACTCAAAAATGTAATCCCAAAATGTAATAACGTACATGCAAAACTAGCGGAAAAGTTTCTGATATGGCATTTAGCTATAGAGTGCCCAACTTTTAGGAGTGAGGTAACACAATTCTAAGGAGATTTGGTTGTGGATCCGAGCACCTGTATTCTTAATGGCATCATTGTTTGAAATGCTTTCAAAATAGAAATTTACTCTTGTGAATGGGAGCCTATTTCCCCATTCTCAATAGTAAGGGGCTGTGGCAGGTAGATCAGGGTTAGGCTGCGGTGGGTATAAGGTTAGGGTTAGGCTGTGGGGCATGGAGGTTTAGAGTTAGGACTAAAGAAGTGGAAGGTTAAGGTAAGGCTGTGGGAAACAGAGGGTTAGCATTACCTAATAGCAGTTCAGGGTAAGGTAATGTGTTATACTATTGTGTTTATGACTTAAAGATTGTTGTTGACAGTTTGTTCAAGCATTTCAAAACCATAAACATTTATAGCAGTGCTTCCAAGAAACATTTCACTAGAGATTAAGAGACTTCTGAATAAAAGTAGGGTCACTTATGGGATGGGATGTCTTAATTTCAAAAACATATAACTGTGACCTTAATATGAAAGCAATCCCTTCTTACATTTACAGTATATTTTCACTTGCTCTGTTCTTTTTTTTTTTTTAATGTAAACAGTTATGAGTGACTTCTATCAAATTTGCTGTACACTTGGATCTAGTTGTTTTTTTTTTTTTTTAAATGTAAAGCCTCTACTGAGTGAATTGATATGTATGAAAGTCCTGCTGTTGGTAAAATTGGGAGATGGCTAATTCAGTATGACTTAAGTTGCACAACAAACAAAAAAAAAGTCATTCACGGCGCATTCAATGAATGTTATTTAGGTTTTAAATAAGAAATGAGTTTACTATTAAAATACAAATACCTCAAAATAAACATCAATACTGTATAACTTAACTTGATTCATTTAGAATACACAGCAATATGCAATTCAAAGTACGCAGTTTTATGTCGTTTTCCAGTGAGTAGAGGTTTCAAATGAGACTAACACACTGTAGGATTGATATATTAACTGTTTTAATTTATTATTTTCCCTGACTAGTTCAGCCACAGATTCTTGAGTAAAATTGCCTTGACTAAAAATCCAATGTTATGTGGCATTATGCAAAGGGGTGTGTGTGTATGAGAGGACCAAACAGATCTTATCAGCAATAGTGGTCAGCAGAAATAACTCCTACAATATGGAAAGCTGGGAGTGCAGCCTTAGCCTAAAATGTTTATTTATTTCTATATTAAAAATTGTCTTAATTGAAGTAATTAAATCTGGAATTTAAAAGTTTTTGTCCATTTCCTTATAATGCTAAAATGAATCTGATATTCTATTTTTACAGCAATTTTTTCAGCTTGTCAAGTTAAGAAAACTTGGTCTTAGTGATAATGAAATTCAGCGACTTCCTCCAGAGATAGCAAACTTTATGCAGTTGGTAGAACTTGATGTGTCTCGGAATGGTGAGTCTGAACATTGGTCAAATGTATTTTGCATTATAGTTGTTATTTGTTACATAAATCTTAATTATATTAAACCAGGGCTCAGCGATTTTTTTTTTTTTTTATTTTTTTTTTTGTGTTAAAAATTCAAATAGTCAGATTTACTTAAATCTAGGACATACATATAATGCTGTGCTTATTTAAGAGCGATGCTGATGTCATGTCTGCATAACTCCTGGTCAGCAGTTTTAGCGTTATTACAATAGAGATTGACAGGGGGTCGGGACTTGCTGGCTCTCCCAGGATACCGGGAGAACTGCCCAAATTTTAGGAGTCTCCCAGATATTTCGGGAGAGTCGACAACCTGGGATGAACTGCTGCAACCACTTCTTTACTATTCTCCTGCCCACCGAATCCACTCCATGTTGTTCTGAGCAGGTCCAAATTTCTGGTCACCATGGCAGCCTAAAATGCAAGATTTGTCGAGTCCTGTACTGAACAATTTGTACAGCTGTATGTGTTATTTTATAAAACGTTTTGTACAGAATGTGTATATTATAGATTAAAGTGCAGTTGTATATTCTCATCGTGAATACTGCAATTTTTTTTCATTCTTTGTATTCTTGTGAGCATGCTTTATATTATCCATGAGCAGTCATTTTTTGCCATCGTAAATGGAATAATGTCTATTGGGGAGTTCTCATAAGACTATAACTACATCTGTAGTAAAACTTTCGCTTTTAGGGGCAAAGGCAATTGCATCCGGCATGCTTCTGGAATGGCATATCGTGTGAATCTGCGATTTTATCTCCCACTCCATAGAGGTGCAAGACACAATATACAATGTAAGAGACTGGAATAGGCACACTTTGCATCTAATAATGCTCAACTGAATCTGACCCTTCTTGTTTAAAGCTTCTGTGGTGTGCTATACTCCGGTGTCACTTTGCGTTAAATGTAAATACTATTATACAATTCACAACTGCGCTCCCATGGTCATATCATTTTTGTGCTGAAGCTGTGCTGGTTTTATAAACTTCCTGAAAACCACAGTCAACATTGGTGCAGTGTCAAATAAACTGTGTATGCTAGTGTATAGCCTGCTTTAGAACAGTCTGTATAACCCTTTTGGCAGTAATTGAAATCATAAGAGCCATCGCATGATGTATTAGTGTGTTTGTGATTTGTCTTTTCGGATTTGAAGAAATACTGTTTTTGTTTTAGGACAGTGTTCAGATTTTTCAAATAGTCTAGTGCAAACTATATCTATTCTACATTTTAAAATGTAAAGTATTTTGATAATTTACATAAGAAAAACAACATTGTCTCTGGAAATATTGGAATTGAGCTTTTAGTAGGGTTGTAACAGTTCTGTGTTTGGTATCCAAAACAATATTCTGAAATTGACATAAGGTCATTCGAGCGATTATTTAGTTGTAGTCGCCTTATATCTTGTGAGCAACAATGTTTCTTATTAAAAGCTGCATGTACTATGGATGGGATTCAGAGAATTTGAGAGAGAGAGTTTAGCTAGTCTATTCTATGCATGTTATTCATTCATAACTGAATACAGTGGATTGTGTGCTGATTGGGTAGATGTATATATATGTGTGTGTATGTG
>WWET01002027.1:71690-85661 GCA_011038615.1 Limnodynastes dumerilii
TCTTTATTTTTTTTTTTTTTTTTGGTGTGGAAAAATCAATAAAACATACACAATTCCCCAATTTTTTTTTTACTTGTGTTGTATTTATAAAATGTATAGTTTTACTTGGCAAGCCTAATTATCCCAGTTTTAAGTGATCATTCACATGTTGGTCTACTTAAGTTTTTTTTTTTTTTTTTTTATATAATTTTTATTGAGAAGGGTAACAGTTTGCAAAGCAACACAACAAGTACTGAAGGAGAAACAGTCCATAACATACAATGCTGTGTGACATTATGTGAATATAAAAGATGGAGGCATACTACTTTAAGCTTTTTAATGGTCGTGTTGTACATGACAAGTGGGTAGGTAAGTACTTGATGCATCTGTAGAAGGATAGATGTAGCTACTTATCTGCCTCAATCTCCATGGTTGAACCTGGACACAGTTCTACAGTATACATGAGAGCAAACTCCATACAGTAGGAAAAACTGTTGTGTGCAGTTGCAATCTGGGGGTAACTTACATTTTTCAGTATCTTAAACTTTACCCATCGAAACCATGTGTTCCTAAATCTATTGTACTCTGGTGTTTTCTCTTAGATGACAGATGAGGTCACTGCAAATGTCTGGTACCAGATAGTTTGGATTAAGGGGCACTCCCACCAAATGTGGAGAGGGAACCAGTGGCACCAAGGTATTAGGGGTAAATTCTAACTAAGTTGGGCATCTGTATCAATGACTCAACTTATATTGGCTTTAAATAATTGAAGTCCTTTGAGAACTGTAGAAAGTTCATTGGAAAATGTTTGTGCAGTTCTCCTCAAACTCCTCTTTATGTTGTATTCCAATGCTTTAGTGTTAGAGGAAAGTTAGGGAAATGTATGATGGGTGACTGGTTTTGTTAAACAAGGAGATGCTGTTTTTGCCTTTGCAGTGAGATAGTGGCGCTTAAAGGTGGATACTGACCAATGATTTAGAGGATAGATTATATAGCACCAATAATCCATCTGGAGGAGACACCGCTTTAGGTGAATGTGCTCAAAAGACTTTAAAGATTCCCATGGTGATCAATGTTTTAGAGGTGGTATAGTGGTATGTAGGATGTGTTATGTACATTGTGGAGGAAAGTTCAGTGAACGTTTGTGTCTCAGAGACAGGAGCGAGTCTGTGTAAGGGACCAATGTGTTGGCCATCCTCAGTATATGTTTCTCCATGTGGACCCATTATGTATCCCCCTTGTGATCACTTCAATACCCTAACAGACATGTTGACCTTGTAGTATTCTAGGATATAAGAAAGCTGAAGGCCACTGAAATACTTTTTAAGGATGTCCAATTTAATCTTAGGCTAATTCACCCGATATAGTGCCGGAATCAGACCCGAGAACGTCAGGCCACTTACGCACACATGGGGCCTGATTCAGAGATGCGATTTTATCGCTATTTAGGTGCATATATTTAGGATCTTAGGAAATTCACATAATTGCGCATGCGCAGTAATAGTGCAACGCCATCTACGTAGAGGTTAGGATCCTAAATTCGGTAAGCGCGGACCTGTGAATCGATCGCAAGCACTTAGGATCCGAAGTGCTGCGTAAATATAGGACCCAAAGGATTTGCATAAATATGGGCGGGGGGAGGCATTGAGATGAGGGAAAGTGGGCGCGAGCAGACACTTAGGATCTTAAATAAAGATCTTAAATATACGCAACTAATTCACTTAAGATCTTAAATGACAGCGCAGAGTTAGGGTTAGTCAATGGTGGTCTAACTTTAAGATCCGCCGCTGTTTGCAAGGGGAGTGACTGTTTATTCAGTGGGTTGTAACCTGCTCCGACCTGACACTAAGATGCGTATATTTGAGATCCCATCGGCAGCGGATCTCTGAATCAGGTCCATGGTGCGTAAGTGGCCATGATTTGACTGGAGAGCGAATGCGTCCTCCAGATGTTATGCTAGCGTTACAATACTTTGTTCCATATGAGCCAATTTCCTAGGAAATGGGCTGTGCTTCTCTTCCATCCGTTAAAGTGGGTGAGGGAAGCATGCTAACTGTACAGTGTGAGAGGGGACTCCCACACTTGTGCGGATCAGTGGTCGTATGGACCGCTGATCCACACAATTTACTTAGTGTAAGCTGCCATAAAGCCCGCACGAGAGAGGATAGTGACAGGGGACATGCACTCCCCTCTCTCTGTTGGACGGACAGACCCCGCACATATGGAAACCGTCTGGATCTGGTCCATAGTCCCTTAATAGTATTTGGATCCACGCACACAAAGAAAGCAGCCCGTATTCACATCTAAGAAGCTTCTGCTTTTTAGGTGCATATTTTTCGGTAATGACCTACTACGCATGCGTAATGCCGCCTCGGAGTGTTTAGGTAGAAGTGGGAGGGGGAAGGGATTTAGATTACCCGGGGAGAAAAGGTCTGTGCGTTGTTTCCTTCTTAAAAAACCTAAAACATTTACTTGTGTGAGGTTCAACACAGTGTAGTTTGAATATTTGACTTTGAAGCTAGAAAACCAGTGTAATGTGGAGAATTAATGAATCAAGCCAGGTTGTAGTTTGTGAAGAGTACTAATTTTCTTTTCATGCTCTTCCACCCAAATTCCTGTTGTTTAATCAGTTTAGCCAGGTCTTCCATGCACCGCATGATTTCAATAGGAAAGGATACACCACTGTGCCATTCATATTTGAGATTTGAAACATTAAGTCAGATCCAGAGTGAGTGAGTTCTGTATGCACAGGGGGTCTGAAAGTCTGCACGTGAGACTCCAACGTCACTCCCCTCTTACGTCATTCGGACTTTAGCTAAGATTCATGGCCATAACCCTACCTTAACTCTCTTGTGTGGATCGGTGTTCATATGGAACATACACACGTACAGAAGAGGCTTGCCCTGCCCACACTGTAAAATTTAGATGGCCTACTTTGCGTATGTCAGGGAGTAGGGTTGGCAAGCCTTGGTGTACGGAATTGTGTTCTGTATCACAGAGATCACCTATGTAACACCTGCCACGCTCATGCACAGTACTTTCGTTTAGGCAGACTTAGGCAAGTAGTTTGTGTAAGTCACCCATTAAGTCTGGATCCAGCCCATTGATTTTAACTCTTAACTGTGGGCAGATAGCATGAGGCTGACATTCTCTGTGTGTAGTAAGTGTTCAACCCAGATGCACAAGTAACCCTTTTATTAATGTCCAATCCACCATATCAATTGAGAGTTGAGAGCTGTGCTTATTAGTCTAGAACACCAAGTGAATCAGGCTTATTAATTTTGTGGTGTTGTCATGGGCCTTCTGACCCAGAACAAATTTCACCTGGATGCTGTGAATTTATATTGGTTGCAAAGTCTGAAAACAGCTATCAGTTGGCTTTGTTTAATATTCCTATTTAGTAGTGTGATGACCAGGTCAAAAGGAGGAGCCTTCTTTATGAATAAAACTTACGTGCTCTTCAAGCACCAGGGGCCTTGTCTGAAATAGTTCAATGTGCTCAGCATTAGAGGGAGAAATTTTGTCTCTATATGATTTTTAAAACCTTTGGTTACTTCCATTGGACTTGGGCTTTTGTTATTGAAAGTAGACTTAATGGCAGCATCCAACTCTGAAGGGGTAAATGGGCATTCTAAGAAGTCAATCCCTCAGATGGCAGGATGGGCTATGCAAAAGTTATTTTTTTCCATGATGGCCCTTTCTGATTCATGTTGAGAGTTCAGAGGGGGTTTGAGATTGTACAGGGTAGATTAAGATGAACTAGAAATTCTTTGCAGTATCTTCTGTTCTGTGTGATGTATTCTCTTTGTTATTTTTAAGCATATATGTGCAAAGCTGCATGCTGTGCCTGAAGCGCCCTGTTCCGCATTATTTCAGGCTTTTCCTTCCATTTTTTTTTATTTGCTGCAACAGTTATGAAAGTGCTTAGAAGTATGTTAAAATATATTATTTTAGTTTAAAATAATACAACTAAAATATATTAAAATCTACTTTTCCAGTATTATTTACTTTATTTACAATATTGTCTAGTCATTGTTGTACTGGAAAAGCAGATTTTTATATATTTTAGTTGGATAATTTTAGAAATAAAATAATATATTTTAACATTCTAGCACTATACTATGTTTATTGTTTTTGTTTTTTTTTCTTATTTACCTATCAGACAATTATTAGTCCTAGCAATAGCTGCTGAAGTATGTTTTAAAGCCTCATATTATATAGGAGATTTACAATAGGCTATTTTAACATTGCTGTAGCACTGGTTTCCTCTGGTGAGGTGCTACTTTTGGTATTTCTGTTTTGAATATGTGGACTTGAGGGACAGTTTAAAAACTGCTTTAGATAAGCATCCCCGGTCATGTCTGTATTTTGAGAAGAGCCAATTTCCATTAACTTAGCCCTGAGTATGAATTCTGTATGTCTCTAATGGACGACATGGTGGTGCAAAAATAGTCCTGTATTAGGTTTTTTTTTTAAATTTAATTGTCGTGCAGTAGTCTGAAATGGATTTACAGTAGCATTGTTGCAGAGATGAAATTGTCTGTAGCCTAAGCAATTCAATTTGTGATTAATAATGGCGAGGGGGGGAAGCAAAGCTGGGTGTGGTGGATGTTTGGGACATAGTAGAGACTGGAATATACACAAGAGGAGGGGAACAAAGAACAGCAGCTAAGTATATGGTGCCTGGAGGGCAAGTAATCTCTGTCTGGCCATGGGTTGTGTAAGCAAAATCCAGATCTAAAAGGGATTGGGTGTTAATTTACCTGATTTATGCAAGTAACAGAACATAGTTGGTCATGCAACCCACCAGACAAAGATTAACACTGATAATAGTACATAGGTATTTAATAGTTGCTAGCCTGTAGCATATGCAATAATGGTATAGCAGGGAACTGAGCTTCCTAGTAAAGAGAACTGGTAAGAGATTGCAAATGTGCACAACAGTATAGACAGTAGCATTTAAATATTACTGTGACCCTGGAGGTGGGGTTCGTGGAGACCACACGGTATGAGATATACGTTTAATCAGTTCCTTGAGCTGATATAAAATTGGATTCACATTGATTATTGCTGGTGAGAATTACCAGAAAAAAGATACATTTTTTTTCCTCCCTTATTCCTCAAATGCAAACTGAGAGATGGGATGTGACATGCGATGGCAAGTACTATTTGTGTGAGTTCTGCAGAAGGTAAAAATGAAGGTGCTAAAAGGGACTATACACTAAATAGATATTGTTGCCTTTTAAATACCTTGAACTGAGTTTGCCATCAACATTTCTTAAAAGTGAGTGCAATGGCGCTGGTTGATCCTATTGTCATTTATTAAAGTGAAAAACTGGTATACAACATATAAATATTTAGATGTATATTTATCTACTCACAGAAAAATGTCTTTTCCCCTTTTTGTACTCTTGCGGTTGTAAATTGTTTAATCTGTTAATGTGCTTAAATACATATTTAGATCTTTAAGGAGGATTCTGTGGCTGCAGACTCTGCGTTCCATGAGATTGTGATTTTCGGTATGATGGTCTTATTTCCGAAAGACCATCGCACACCAGCCGAATGAAGACTGTCAGCAATTGCTGACAGTCTGCATAAAAAAATGCGGCAGTGATTCGACTTCTGGAGTGTGTTTCCTAACCCTAGCCCTGCAGCCTAGCCCTAACCCTAATCTTATACCCTCTGCATTCTGACCCTAACCTTATACCTTCTGTAGACTGTATGCCTGTATATTCTCATTTTCAATATAGTAATTTTCTATTTGCAGAGGTTTTCGGACAATTATACAACCACCATTCAGCTGGCATCTGTATATTTTTGAAATAGGACCGGACAGACCTCCAGGTCTGAAGCTGGGAAGTTTTGTTTGGGATTCAAGTATGTTCTTGGGATTGGACCTCTTTTAAGTGCTTCCTGGACCACTGAGGCCTTTGCATTTTCCCATGGGGGCAGAGCTTGAGAAGTAACAGGCTGGCTTTTGGCCTACAGATAGGGAATGATGGTTTGGGTAAACCAAATCTATTGACTTGCATAGTGTATGCAGCCAATCATTGTGGGATCTGTAGGAAAAAAAAGAATCCTAGTCTGTAATTAGAGAATTGTTCATGCAGGTTATTAGTAAGTGGTTTGGGAGCTGCCATTGCAGGAGTGTGTGCCAGGTTAGGACTTGATAGCTGGATATTTTGTTCTGCCGAATTTTATAGAATTCAGTCGGTGAACTCTTTGCAGAAAAATGGAGTTTACAAATGTTGTAACATATTTTTTATCTGAGAAAGAGGGACTTTGAGGTCTGAAGGCCCTGTGCACCCTGTGAAATTTTATGTGGTCACTCGCTACAGATCTATTATCTTTTCAAGCCCTGAAAAGCCCCTGAAGTGGCACATATTCTGGAAGGCATTTGACACGAATGTTATTTTACTTGCGTGTATTGCACAGGCTGTCCATATTAAGTTGAAGGGTTTGCTTCTTTGCTTGTTAGTAAATTAGTAACTTCCTATTTTGATGTAGTTTCAGAGCCAAGGTTCCACATTCTGTCTGTTGGGCCTATTGAATTCGGTGGGAGTTCCCGCTATGATAGGTGGCTTTCCGAAGTAGAGGCAGCCGGAAGTTCATATTCAGCTGTCCCAATTTCGAATTGCTTTTTTTTTTTTTTTTTTTTTTAATGAATGGATAAATATCCCGACCAGTATACTTACCCATTCATTTTCAGAAGCTCTGCCGCACCCACCCTACACCCACCGCAGGTAAGTAAACGCTTTGGGGACTTTTAGTATTAGGTGGAGGGTTAGGGTTAGGCTCTAGTGAAGAGAGGGTTAGGGTAAGGATTAGGGAATGGGTTGGAGATACAGACCATTCGGAGAACCATGTTTGGGACAGAAACAATCTATTTCCTAGACAGTTTGGAACTGTTGAAAAGGGCCGTTCGCAACTGGGACCCTTACCCGAATCGGGAGACTGATACTCTAAGTAATCCCTTTCTCAGATAGATCTCAGATCTTTCCTTAAGTCCCCCACTAGGTCCATAATATCTGAACTTTCACATTGTGCATGACTTTTGTACTCTCCAGAGAAAGACAATCCTCATCAGATAGAAGATTGATCTTCAAACACCCTCAACCATCTGAGGCTTAAAATCTGTGAAATTTTGACACATGTAATCCAAAAGGGTGTAATGTATGCTTTTGATCCTTGTAACATTGAATTAGCTTTGATGTGAATGCAATGAGAAATTTTAGAGCTGTCTCACAAGGTGGTATATCAGTTAAAGACTTGTCTTTCTGTGCATTGAGACTTGAAAATATCTGCTACTGGGTGTGATGCAAGGCTAGCACTTCTTGTCTAGGTCTTTGGATTGGAAGTTTGCTGCAGATCATCCCAGGTAGTTATCTTCATATTTGTGAATCATTTTTTTTATCGTTGTCAAGAAATGTAAAAAGGCATCTTTTTTGTACAGATATGCTCTAGCTATGACCAGTTTATTTCTACCTACATTTAACATATATTTAAATGTAAAACACCTTAACTTGTCAGCTCTCCTTTAGGCCTCCTGTCTCCTCCTAGAGTTCCTTTTGCATAAAAAGTATGCAAAATGCACTGCTAATGAGGCTTAAAGAGACCCCCCCAAGCTCTAATTTCCTGTTCTTCTGAACAGTGGGGACAGATCAAGAGGTTTATTTAGCTCCCTCGAGTAAAGGTGTAGTTAGAAATTTTAGCGCCAGGGGCAAAAAGGAAAAATGGGGCCCTCGACTCTGAATTCCAAACCAATTTAACCTTGATTATCAACTTATACTATACTTATACTACCTTCCCATCACCGCCCCTGAAAACCCAGGTCTAGGCTCGGTGTGAATGGGTCTGACTGCTTCTACCAGGATTGTCAGGGCTTGCTCTGGCAGTATGCTAGGTTTTTGTCTCAGTGTAAATGGGGTATTACTAGCTTTGTGTTCTGGGTGGCCACCCCTATGGAACATCCCAAGTTATGGCCCTGCCCTTGAGAGGAAGAGTGTAATTTTCATATTAATCCAAAACAAAATGTATTAAAATACAAACCATATAAAACTATATGCTAAAACCTGGGTGTCTGGAATATCATTAGAAAATATAATTTATGGTTGTGGCATGAATCTGTATATTGCTGGGTTGCTGTATCTCCATGAATATTCAGGAGACTTCCGAAATTCAACTATTTCTCCTCGGAGAGCAAAACTCCCACAATGAGCTTAAGCTGCAATTTAATGTAAATTGTGGTCTTAAAGCCCACCCCAACACTAGTAACACTAGAACTAGTAGCATTGATGGAATATGGGCAGGCTTCAGCGCAAGATTTGCATAAATCTTTTCAGCAAGCCCCACCCCCATGCTGACATCTATCTCTTTCCTCCGAGATCTCCTGGTGGGAAGAAAGTGAAAGCTTGCAACCCTAGAATCAGAGGCATATCTATAATGGGTGCAGGGTGTGCAGTGCACACGGGCCCCTCAGAACAGGGGGCCATGTGGCATTCATCCTGCACCCAGGGTTGGCAGGGGAAGGGGTTCCATTCGGCACCTATTTCTTCCCTCTAAGATGTTCCGGAGGGAAGAAATAGATGCTGAATGAGCCCCCCTTCCCCTGCAGTGGGACTGTCCCTATTTGCGGGCTGAAAAAAGGGGTGGGACTTACAGTGCAGTTAGGCCCCGTCCCGTTTGAGACCCGCAAATCGGAACAGTTCTGTCTCCGGTAAGGGAGAGTGCCCATGTACAAATCCAGCACAAGGATTTCCCCTCACTTCTTAAAACTCCATTGTCTAGAATATTGTGATGTGGGGATTTGAACAGTTTACATTGTTGTTGGGTGATAGTGTATGGACGAGGCAAATAAACTTGTGTGTGTGTATACATATGGAGTAGGATGGGTTTATATTCACTTCTAGTTTAAAGACCATATAGAAATAAATAAGTACACCAGGGGACAGTAACCCACTAACTGAAATCAGATGTCCAAATTTAGAAATTTCTTCCTACAAGAACAGGATTAGATCAGTGAATGTCACGCTTTATTAATTTGATTAATCTGTGTTTTGGTTCTAAATCTTTTTTTGTGTTTTGGTTTTGGCAAAATCACCTTCAAATGTTTTGGTTTTGGATTTTTTTAAATGGTAGGAAAAGTTAAAATCATGTAATTTGCATGGTTTTTTTGGACCTACAGAATTATTAACATCTGTCACATTTATTTCCGTTCAAATTGGACAACCTCACAGCTCACAATATTGTTTTCATCAATATTGGTAGTGGCTAAACTAAGGGACAGAGCTGCAGCACAAACATCAGGCAGTGTAAACTAATATAGCATACTACTATATGTATGAAACAATGTGGCAAAGTAGTATCAGGCAGGGTAGCATTTTAATAAGCTATATAGGTGCAAAAAAATCCATGGGCTGATGCATAGAGGACTAAAATGGGTACAGACTCTATACACTCTCCTACACCCAATCAAAATTGGAGGTGCTTTCTAAATGGCCTCAAATTTGATTGACATAAGAAACAGCCAATAAGGAAGGAACAGTCAAAAGCATCAGCTAATAGTCTGAATGAGAGCTGGTAAATACATGAGTAAATAGATAAATGTCTAGAAAAACCATGTAAGTAGCAAATAGAGAAAATAAGCATATAAGTATAGGTGGAAAGATATCCATGGACAGTCTTCTGCAGCCACTCATTTCAGATTTGATTGACCTAAGAAATGGGCAATAGGTAAAAGAACCAGCCTAATACAGCATAAAATAGAATTGAAACCATGCAAGATTTGACGTTTCAGGGAAAATTTCTTTTTGCCTTGATATGAGATCCAAATTGGAGGGAGGAATAGAGTTCTGCTTTGATTTGAGCCCCAAAATTTTGATCTGTCTAATTTAACACTATCCAAACCATTCATCTCTTTTTTTTCTTCATCTTAATATGATGTAGTCTAAAAAAAAAAAAAAAACTTTTTTTTTGGACATTAAAAAAAAACTAAAGTTTGGACATTACACAAAATTCTTAATTTTGGGGATGTTACAACCAAACTATCCTGCCTTATTTAGACACAATTTTAATTATTGAAGGTTCTAGTTCAATCTTGTCTTTTTTTTATTTTTGGTTGCCTACAGCATTTTCCTTTTCATGAGATTATTTTTCATTTGGAAACAATACCTTATAAACTCCTGATGGATGAATGTATATAGTGCACAGGTATAAATGAAAAATGTAATTTACCTTTGATAGGAATAAAGCTATCAGACTACATTTGCCATTTTCAGTCCCTAGGGAAAGAATTTCATTTGTGACATTGGTATCACAGGAAGTGCAATTTAATATTTTTAAATGAGAAGTCATGCCCAGAAAGGCATATTGTACTAAATGTAGTTGATCAAATTGTTTATTTGAAATCAATATTGTGTCATAGCTAGAGCTATGAACAGCATTTGCAGACTGTTTTTAAAATTTTCATGTATTAATTTTTTTTAGTTTTAACATCAAACAATTTTTTGCTTTGCAGCCCAATGAGCAATAACTAGTCTAATTTGTTTAGGGGCGAAACTAGAAACTCCAAACAATATCTTATCAGTATTATAGGCATACTTTCATCGCATATGAGGCTTGGGTGTAACATTTTTATTCAACCAAAATCCAGAAGCATTAGGCTACTGGGAGCTGGAGACACATGATGGGGATATTGGGAGCTGGAATGACATGAATATGACATGACATGAATGGCTGAAAGAGGCTGGAGAGAAATGAATGGGCAATATTTTCCCCGTCTTTATGACGGGTTTTAGACTAATGAATAATAATAATAAATAATAATAATAATGCTTACATATAATGATTGTAGAAATAAGTTGTAACTATGTTTATACAGTTTCAGTAGCTTTGGTGGCTTAGTGATTATCATTTCAGAATGGAAACCCTCATAGACCAATTGCAATGGCTGGGAAATCACAAGACAGATAGTGAAGCATTCCAAACCCCATGCAACTGGGAATAAAATGGAAAATTCCTGTTTAGCCTTTTTCATTTTTTTCCTGTGAAAGAGAGAGATGTTAGGAGTTTGGCATTAACAATGGAATGATAAGAGACTGGTTTAAATGAATCCATCTGCCAATGTAGTTCGTTTTCAGCAAGCACCTAAGCTTACAAAATGTTTTCTGGATATTGTTTCACGTTTTTTGTGCACTTGCTGTTGAGACTAAATGGTTTCTTGTTTTTCAGTTTAACAAACCTGGCTTCATTAGAATTGAGAGAAAATTTGCTGACCTATTTACCTGAGTAAGTTAATAATTGCTAAATGCTAGTGACTATATTCCTGTGTTCTAACATTTACATATTAATATAACAATTATAAATCTGTACTGTAATAAATTAGTTGAAGTGACTTTGTAATTAGGGAGATCAGAAGTACTTCTCAAAAACTGCTGGTCTCATTAAAGGCTACTTTATAGTAGTGCCTTTTTTGTGTTTAGTAACTTACTTTGGCTTCAATAATGAGAAAATATACACAAACTTGAATGAAGAAGATATAAATGAGTTGGGATACTGAGAATGGTTAAGCTGCTTATTACTTAGCTAACATGCCATGCTCAAATGTATAATAAATCACCTGCCATTTTCAAGGCTTTACTGCTGTAGGTGGTCCTAACACTAAACCATGAATCACAATGCTGTTTTTTTTTTTCATTTATTTTAATTTTATATTTTAGTCAAACTTACACCATGACACTTTATTTTCATAAAGGGTTTGGCTTCAGCAGGGGGAGCTTAGGGTTAGGCTGCAGGAGGGGGGGACTTAGGCTGTGGGGGGACAGGACTTAGGGTTAGGGAGTGGGTTGGGGGAAAATTGCGTGTTTGGTGCTCCGGGGATCGATTGCTATGCCTCATCGAGGCATAAGCAATCAATATCCCAGCCAATTCGGAACTGGCTGGGAGTGAACGGCCCTATCGAAATAGGACCGTTCGCTACGGGGACCCACACTCAAATTACATTCTGCCATTCAATGTACTTTCTTTATAATTGGATAAGGAGAAATCATGCTATACTCCAGCTGCATAGTAGCTGTGCACTCTGATTTTCACTTACCCACTGTTCTCCCTTTACTGGCAGATCACTTTCACAGCTTTATAGACTGGAGGAACTTGATGTAGGAAACAATGAACTCTATAACTTGGTAAGAAAATTGTATGGTAACACATAGTTTTGCTACATAAGTGCAAATAAACAGGTTTTGTTTATATCCAGAGTTCCCTCATGAAGAGGTGAGCCTTCTTTTGGGTTTTACACTAACACCACAGAGCAGCAAAAAGAGAGACTGTGACTCAGATGAAATAGAGAATGCTGGTTTTGTTCACTGTTAGTTAGCTACTCTACTCTTATATGCATACAGTACCAGTCAAAAGTGTGTACACACCTTCTCATTTAATGGTTTTTGTTTATTTAAATTTTTTTCTTCATTGTAGATTAATACTGAAGACATCAAAACTATGAAAACACACATGTAATTATGTGGAAGATTCCTCAAAGTAGCTCCTTTTTTGCTTTGATGACAGCTTTGCACACTCTTGGCATTCTCTCAATCAGCTTCATGAGGTAGTCTCCTGGAATGGTTTTGAAGTAACAGGTGTGCCTTGTCAAGAGTCAATCTGTGGAATTACTTGCCTTTTTAATGTGTTTGAAACCATCAGTTGTGTTGTGCAGAGGTAGTGTTAGTACACAGTGGACACCCCTATTTGACTACTGTTGTAATCCATATTATGGCACGAACCACTCAACTCAGTAAAGAGAAATGACTGTCCATCATTACTTTAAGACATGAAAGTCAGTCGATATGGAAAATTTCAAGAACTTCGAATGTATCCTCAAGTGCAGTTGCAAAAACCATCAAACGCTATGATGAAACTGCCTCTCATGAGGACTGCCCCAGGAATAAAAGACCAAGAGTTACCTCTGCTGCAGAGGATAAGTTCATTAGAGTTACCAGCCTCAGAAACCGGTACTTAACAGCACCTCAGATTAGAGCCCACATAAAGTCTTCACATAAAGAGTTCCAGTAGCACACAAATCTCAACAACAATTGTTCAAAGGAGACTGCGTGAATCAGGCCTTCATAGTTGAATTGCTGCGAAGAAGCCACTACTGAAGATGAACAAGAAGAAGAAGAGAATTGATTGGGCCAAGAAACACAAGGAATGGACATTAGACCAGTGGAAATCTGTATTTTGGTCTGATGAGTCCAAATTTGAGATTTTTGGTTCCAAACGCTGTGTCTTTGTGAGACGCAGAGAAGGTGATAGAATGGTTTCTGCATGTGTGGGAACCACACATGCAGGAGGAGGTGTGATGATGTGGGGGTGCTTTGTTGGTGATTTATTTAAAATTCAAGGAACACTTAACCAGCGTGGCTACCACAGCATTCTGCAGCGCCATGCCATTCCATCTGGTTTGCGCTTACTGGGACTATCATTTGCGTCAGATGACCTTGCCTCCACAATCACCCGACCTAAACCCAAATGAGATGGTTTGGGATGAGTTGGACCACAGAGTGAATGAAAAGCACCTCTGGGAACTCCTTCAACACTGTTGGAAAACCATTCCAGGAGACTACCTCATGAAGCTAATCGAGAGTATGCCAAGAGTGTGCAAAGCTGTCATCAAAGCAAAAGGGAGCTACTTTGAGGAATCTAAAATATAAAACATATTTTGATTTTGTTTAACACTTTTTGTTGACAACATAACAACATATGTGGTGTTTCACAGTTTTGATGTCTTCAGTATTAATCTACATTGTAGAAAATAATTTAGGGTGTGTCCAAACTTTTGACTGGTACTGTGTGTGTGTGTGTGTGTGTGTGTGTGTGTATATGTGTGTGTGTGTGTGTTGTGTTTCTTATATCTAGGGCAACAGCAAAATGCTAATGACACAAAATGTTATTAGGGGAAAAAAAGCAAATGCAAAGATATATTGAAAACAATTCTTTCTA
>WWET01002027.1:87011-103668 GCA_011038615.1 Limnodynastes dumerilii
CTGATTCAGACTTAAGAAAGTGCTTAAAATAAGAGAGGAAAGTAACTCCTGGGCTAAACCATGCAGAATTCAGGGGGAGTCAAGTGAATTGTATTCTTTGCATGCAGGGATTTATCTATGAACTTCTTACTGCACACAGATACTGACCAGCTTTACTATCACACTGTTATTTAGACTTTGGCTGGGAAACGCCACCTCTCAACTCTAATTCTGTTTGCATCAGAATAAATATGACTCCCCTGCAATCAACATGGTTTAGCCCAGGAGTGACTTTCCTCTCAATTTAAGCACTTCCTTAATTCTGAATCGGGTCCAATGACTCGAAGATTACCTAGAGTAATCTAGTTATTTCTAGATAACAAATAATGGTCCTTTTAATATAATTCCGGTGAGTTTTCTTTATTTTAGAATTTATACAATTGTATTTGATTAAATAATTGTTTTATTTTAATTTCTAAACTATATTGTTTTATATTTTTATTTTCTTTATTATAGCCAGAATCCATTGGGTCATTACACAAGCTTAAGGACCTATGGTTAGATGGGAATCAACTGTCAGAGCTACCTCAGGTATGTTTCTATTTATAAACAAAGATATTTGTTTAAGAATGTTGTGTTTGTCATACCACTTGCAGAATATAGGTAATAAATTGTAATTTACTACTGTTAATTTTAAATTGAGGTAGAAATGTACTATAATTACATTTTATGCAATCAATACATAAATAGAGGTTACATGTTTTTGTATATTTTCCTGTAATGTAGGCCAGCGAAAATGTCTTTCAATAAGGGCATTCATTAAACATAAATATTTAGTTATTCTCGCACTCTTGCACGCTCTCTCTAACGCGTGCTCTCTCTCATATTATGGTTTGACTAATTTCTTTAATTGTGATGCAGGAAATAGGAAGTTTGAAAAATTTGCTCTGTTTGGACGTGTCTGAGAACAAACTGGAAAAGCTTCCTGAGGAGATCAGTGGTTTGACTTCATTGACAGATCTTCTTGTGTCTCAGAACCTAATTGAAATTTTACCTGATGGGATCGGTAAGACAGGATGTTAAGATGTTATTTTCTAGAATGGGCTTAGTAGTTTTAGGTGTGTATGTATGTATGTATGTATGTGTGTGTGTGTGTTTGTATATATATTTCAGCATTTACCTACATCCACATGTGTGGTACTTAGGTTTTACACACACTTATTGTTCTGACATCAAAAAATCTGAAATATTTAGGATAAATTTATGCTTTAAGTAAAATAAGTGTTTCAAAAGTAGAAAGAAACATAAAATACATACAAAAATAAACCTTTTTATACAACATACAAATTGCATTGGATAACAGAAGAAACTTACCTATCAGAAATTGTGTCCTTGAAAAAGAATGTTAAGTTAAACAAGTTATATTTTCAACAGAAAATAAAGATAGTGTGTCATGTAAGTGGCCAGTGCCCTCAAATGCCTGCTTACCTCTTGGCAGTACAATTAGTGGTACAGTCAGTGACTGAAGTTATTGACGGCACCTGTGCTTGAGCTGAACAAACAATACTTGTTATGGCGAGAGTAGGTTTCTGCTTGACTGGTTTCAATAAACATTCAGATCTTGTAATTGTTATGTGAACATCAAGTAATTCTTATTCAGTTTCTTGCTTTCATTTAGCATCTTCAATTGTGACAGTTTATGCAGAAATGATACAGTTGATACTATGAAATATGGTTTACATCATTTTCCTAGTATACCTTTATTTTTTTTTATTTTTTTTTTGTCTCCAGGACATTCTGAGTGAGATAACAAGGATGCACAAATCATATATTGATTTAGCCCTTATTGTTAAAAGGTTTAAGTTACTTTCCTCATCCTCCCATGGCAGCATAGACAGACTGGGTATTTCCTCTTCTTCAATGGGAGCCGGACAGGAAAAAGAAGACACTCCGGACATATGTAAGGAACCCACCGCCGGTAGCAGGTGTCTTCTTTTTCCTGTCTGTAAGGGAGTCAGACAGTGAGGATGTTTTATCTTTGTTCTTACCTGGTGGCCAATTCTGCGTGGTGCTCCATGCGAGCCCTTATCCCCAGTCTGTCTCCTAGGAAACGGCGGATGAATAGGTGGGGTAACGGGCCTATGTTGCGGGGTGTCTTTGGGTGACTTTCTCTATGGGGGTTCCGCTTGCAGTACGGAACATTATAACGAAAGCGCCGGATGGGCGCCGCCATTGTGGCATAGCCCAAAAACGTGCTGAAAGTTGACTTGGCGCTAAAACCAACAGTCGATCCGGTATTTAAAGGGACCTCAATCTGTACACCATGCTGTATGTTACTTGCAAGTTTTGGGCAAACAAGGCAGTAGCTCTGAACTATTTGCTCCAACATGAATTTTATGGAGGAAAAACAGTCACAAGGCAGATCTGGGTAAGCAGCCATGATCATATATGTTAAATATATTTAGTCAAGTTGGTAGGTAGATAAACATAGGAACATAAAGTTGAATAAATGTATACTCTGTGATACTACACTATCCCCTGATATTTCTGGTACTACGTGATCAAATTGTTTGATTAGGCAACAACAACTACCATCAGCACAGATGTCTGAATTTATTGCATCAATGAAAATGGCATTAGCCGATACGTTAGTTACTAAAGAGGATCTTTAAAATGACCCAGTGCTGCAGTATCAGAAAAATATGAGGAATCAGAACCAAAGGAAGGGGCTTATATCCCAGGGGAATCCCCGTTAACAGATGTGAAGTCAGTAACCTCTAAAGGAGAGGAACAATTTAGCACTGATCTGGTTGATAATTTGTTGAAACTTATTGAAAAAACCCGGAATATTCAGGAGACAAAGGAAGAATTACAATTAAAGGATTTGTTGTTTAAGGAACTAAAAAAGAAAGGCAGAAAATTTCCGGTTTCACAGGTTGTAAAAACTATAATTGAAGAGGAGTGGAAACATCCTGACAAAATTATTGTCTCAAACTAAAATGGCAAAATTATGTCCATTTGCGTCCGAATGTTCAAAATTTGGGGAGGATAGTCCCAAAGTTGATGCGGCCATCTCTAGGTTATCTAAAAAGACAACATAGCATCTTCCAGCTGCAAACGCTTTTAAAGACAGCATGGCAAGGTAAATGGAGGTAAATCTAAAGAAACAGCACCATGAGGCCTGCAGTGGCAAGAGTTTTGAGAGTCTAGGGCGACAAATAAGAGAAAAATTTATTGGGTGGTATCAAGAGATCTGAGCTCCTGAAAACTATCCAGGATATGTAAATTGCCATAGAGTTTATATGTCAAGCATACAGAGATTATATCCAGCTAAGTGCAAGATCTATGGCCACATTTACTAGCACAAGGAGAGCCCTATGATTAAAACCTTGGGAAGCTGATAACCAGTCCAAGAACAGACTCATTTCATTGCCATTTTCAGGAGAGTACATTTTTGGTGCGAAACTTGATGAAATTATATCTAAAATATCAGGTGGAAAGTCAGCATAGCTGCCACAGGAGCAAGCTAATAAAAGATTTTTTCAGTCCAAGTTCCCTAAAACTTCACAAACGGAATTCAAAGAGGCAAGAGCATGTAGACCAGGCAAATCATACAATAAGAAATATCAGTCAGGAATGATGAGACAGAATTTTCGTGCCTTTTGAGGCAAGGACACAAGATTTTTTCGTCCTCCACAGCATTGACGCCAGAGCAGGATTCCTCTCACAGCTAACATCAGTAGGAGGAAGACTAAAGGACTTTGTTCATCAATGGCATCACATAACTTCAGACAGATGGGTCATATGAATATTGCAGAATGGCTATTCACTAGAGTTTCTTCAGAAACCAAGACAGTTCTTCACCACATTGACAGTACCACATTTGGAAGAAGAGAGAGTGGCTTTAACAAAAAAAAAAACCTAGAACAGCTGCTGGATAAAAAGGTAATTTGCAGAGTCCATAAGTCCCAGCAAGAATTAAGTTGTTATTTAAGAGTCTTTATAGTCAAAAGCATTCTGGTGATTTCAGGATGTTTCTAGATTTAAGGTGTTTAAATAAATATCTCCACATCGGGCCATTCATGTTAGGCTTAAGAAAGGGAATGTTTCTAAGTTCTATAGGCTTAAAAGATGCATATCTACATATTCCTATTCTACATCAGCATCCGAAGTCTCTGAGATTCAAGACTTTCAACTACCACTTTCAGTTTCAGGCTCTTCCATTTGGGCTGGCCACCTAAGTGAAAACATTTACCAAGGTCTTGGTTATGCTAATCGCGGAATTCAGAAGACAAGGCATATTCATCTGGCCATACTTCGATGACCTCTTAATAGCTGCACACTCAAAATAGAGGACAAGACAACACATGAGCGCAGTTCTACAAGGGTTACAAGAACACGGCTGGTGAATTAACAGAGAAAAGAGCCAATTAGTTCCAACCCAATCCTAAAATATTTGGGTATGATCTTCAATACCATTCAAGGCAAGTTATTTCTTAAGAAAGACAGATAAAAGGCAGATGCAGGCCTTAGGGAGTATGTTGCCATCAATTGAGGCAGTCCCCTGGGCAAAGTTGCACATGAGGGGATTCCAGAAGAATTTCCTAAAACAATGGGACAAGAACAGTCAAAACAAGGATCAATGGATAACATTGTCGGCAGGAGCAAGACAAGACCTATTCTGGTGGTGGAAACCAGCGAATCTATCTAAGGGGAAACGATTCAGGACAGAGGAACCAGTGGTAGTCGCAACAGATGCCAGATCTTCAGGTTGGGAAAAAGTCTGCGGTATATATATGAAACTAGGAATGTGGAATTCAGAACTAAATCAAGCTCATTATAACATCCGAGAATGCAGAGCTGTCTGGGAAGCATGCAGACAATTTAGCAGGAAGCTTCAAGGAAGGGAAGTAAAACTTCTATCGGACAACAAGGCCGTAGTAGCCTATATAAATCACCAGGGAGGAACAAAGAGTTTAAAGTTAATGACAGAGATAAAACCATTGCTGCACTGGGCAGAAGAAAATTTACTATGGCTTTCAGCAGCCTATATTGCAGGTCAGGACAATAGCGGATTCCTTAAGCTGGACAACCATAGATCCAGGAGAGTGGGAATTGAATCACAGTTTTTCTACAAATTGTCAGAAAAAGCAGTCAACCTCAAATAGACCTCATGGCGACCAAGAACAACAGAAAGACCAGAACATATTTTTCAAGGTTCCGAAACAAAGAAGCTGCAGCAGTAAATGCACTATCAATGCCATGGAAATTCCAACTAGCCTACATTTTTCCCCCGTTTCCGCTAATTCAGCAGGTCCTGAACAAGATATACAAGGAAAAGACTGTCATTGCGGTACTACCTTTTTGGCCATGCAGAGCGTGGTTCTCACAAGTTCTTCATCTAGCGATTCAAGAGCCATGGACACTACCTCTAATACCAAACATATTACAACAAGTCAAGTTAGTTCATCCTGGAATTCCTACAAGGTGGTTTGGATAAAGGTCTTGCGCTAAGCACACTTAAAGTATACATTTCCGCTTTAGCAGCTATTTATGACATAGATTTAGCAAGCAATAAATATGTTAAACAATTTATTCAAGCTTCTGCTAGAATTAGACCATATATTAGACAGCCCTTAGCCCCCTGGGATTTAAATTTGGTCCTAGATATGCTAACAGGAAACCAGTTTGAACCTCTTTAAAACGTGCACCTAAAGTTCTTGACTTGGAAAGTTGTCTTTTTAGTGGCAATAACATATGCCAGGAGAGTTTCTGAGTTACAGGCGTTTTGGGCAGAGGAACCATACACATGCTCTTTCGAAAATAAGGTGGTTTTAAGAACAAATCCAGAATTTCTTCCAAAGGTGATATCAAAATTTCACTTAAATCAAGAGGGGTCATTACCCTCATTGGGCTGGATCCAGACTTAAGTAGGGTCTTGAAATCAAGAGAGGAAAGTTGCTCCTGAGTTAAACCATGTTGATTGCAAGGGAGTCATATTTCATCTGTTGCAAACAGTATTAAAGTTGAAAGCTGATGTTTCCCAAGTCTAAATAACAGTGTAAAAGTAAAGCTGGTCAGTAGCTGTGTGCAGTAAGCAATTCAAAGATATATCACTTCATGAAAAAAATACAATTAACTTGACTCTCCCTGCAGTCAAGGGAAAGAGAGGGGGGGCGTTAGTAACCACACAGACCAATTTATGAAGTCCCTACCTCTGCAGGGAATCCCCCACAGGGGGTGAAGTCCAATGAGGAATCCAATAATATATAATTAAATCGGATAAGGGAGAAGGGGAAATAGGGCGTTTCCTCTAAGGGGAAGGACGCACTGGGAAAGGAGTTGCAAGTAAATACTGTGAGATAAACAAAAGAGGATATGAGGTCAATCCATCAAACTAAACCACAGCAGTCAATTGTATCAACACAATATTAGTCAATAAAGCAAAAAATCTTTGGCTAACTCAGTGAACAGGACAAATAACTGAGATAGGAGGAGCAAACTAGGGAACTGAAATAATAAAATATCACTTTTATTAATATAATTAAAATAAATATGGACCTACAAAAGCGAAAATATTAAAAGTAAAATCCACACTGAGGTATTGGAGATAAATAATAGCTCTCCTGTGTTGCAGTGTAAGCAAATAATGAATCTAGAGCATTCACCAATAGTCTATAGTAACTCTAAATTAGAGTTCAAACAATAAAAGTGCAGCTGCGGTGGGTGAGTATACAGTAGGTAGAAAATAACAAAGTCCAGTATCAGGTGGCTATGTATGTGCAAAAATAGTCACATATCGGCAAGAGTTAATGAGGTAATCAGCACTGAACCTCATATCTCAGGCATCAATAGATAATAAAGCTCCCGATATGCGTCTTGATGAATAAACACTAGTAAATGCGACGTGTATTGTGGTCGCACAGCGACAGATGGATATGTGCGGGATATATACAATTGTAACTGCAACATGCAATATGGTTACACAGCGACATTTATATCAAAGCAAGAGACCCTCATAACATAGTATTGACCGGGTTCTGTGATAAATAACCACTGCAGTTTGTGTAACCGGATTATTATAATGCCAAATGCATAATGTAGGATAATATCACAATCTGTACAAGTAAACATTTATAAATGCAATACACAGTATGGTCATACAGCGACAGGTAAGTATGTATGAAATCACAGATAGTATTATATAGGGTTCATTGATAGAAATTCAACACTGCAGTCTGTGTATCGAATATCAAATGCCATAATTCCAAATGCATGATGCAGAGTACATATCACGATAAACTGTGCAGACCATATACAAAGGACAGAAAAACTGCCGTAGCTGAACTGGACTTAGCTGGTCCTGACTTGTAGAGGGAGAAAGAGTTAAAAATCCACGTGGAGGCTGGATGGAGCTCAACACTGCCGGCTACCCTGGCTAACTCACCCGCCCACTTGCCCTATGTACAGACCCCTAACCTCCTTACGGAGGTGCTTCGCCCTGCCGGGCTCGTTAATGTCCCTACCCTCACTGTAATGTCAATGAACGGGTAGCTGGCGGCAATGCAGGAGGGAGGCTGAAAGGGGTAGAAGACTTAGTTCGGTGCTATGCTCAAACCTCAGTGTGGAGCTGTGGAAGGAGGGCCCTTCTAACCGCAGATGGTACAAACCTAACACGCGTTTCGCAAAGCTTGTTCACAAGTGCCACAGTCAAGCTCTGACTGCGGCTTAAAGGAGTAATGCAGCCAATAGCAAGACTGGGGTTCCAGGTGGCTGCATGTGATTACATTAGTCATATAACCAGGAATGACCGGATAAGCGATAGTATATCTTAATTTAAATGAGAAGAACTGATATGATTATGCTAGAAGGGGAAGCACTGTGTGTGTATAAACTGCCATCACTACTTGCACTAACCATTACTTACACTTACTGTCACTATAATCTGCACTGATGTGCAAGGAAACAAATAAATAAGTAGGATAGGAAATCTAGGTTACATGAAATAGCCCCTGTTGAAAAAATATATAACAAGAGTAACATTAACAGTTTCCATGCACACAAAGTTGCAATATGGTTAGTAGACTATCAAAAGCCACTGAGATGATAATAAAGATAATGAAACTTTACTAACAAATAACTAGAGATAACATCATCCTGATCGGACAGTGGATCCTATGGACACAGGGAGGACACTATAAACATAAAGAAAATATATATAATCTATATATATACCAGCAAATCTGCTGTGCAATGCGATAAAAAAAATTTGAGGTTATGTATTAAGATAATTCACTACATCAATGTATTTCAGTTATATCTCTATATCATTCTAAATTTGCACTGTCACACTCATATCATGGGCCGAAAAAACAGCTTACCAAGATGAGATGTTGGATGTTTAATAGGATCAGAAAAATATATATATAAAAAAGTTAATAAAGATAAAGAGGTGGTGTAATAATTTACAAGAAGGAGGCATAATTGATGTTTTCATTTAGGCCCAGTAGAGATATGGTCCCCATGTCAAATATCCACTTAGCCTCCTTCTGTAGGAGTATCTGATCCATGTCACCACCCCGCATTTTAAGGTGTACCTGCTCAATTGCGAATGCTTTTAACCCGGCGGAATTACTCTGGTGTCTCTTTAAAAAATGCTTTGCTATGTGACTCAAAGTTTTGAGCCTTTCTGTGTCCCTAGATGAATTTCGTAATATGCTCTAGAACCCTCTGTTTAAATTTTCTCTTGGTCTTACTAATGTATTTAAGGCCACAATGGCATTCCAAGTAATAAAGGACTCCAATGGAGTCACAATTCAGATACTCATGGATGGTGTACCATCTATTAAACTGATCTCTGAATCATAAATTGATATGCCTGACATTTACTACAGCTGTAAGAGCCAACAAGTTTAGGGATGTTAATTGCCAATGGAGTCAAATGGCTACTGACAAGGAGGTCCCTAAGATTTTGTGACCTACGCCAGCTCATACTGATTTTGTCCCCTAGGACTTCCTTTAAGTCAGGATCACACTGAAACACACCAGCATGTTTATTAAGAATATTCACAATCTGTTGTGATTCCATTCAATGTGTACCAACAAAGCGGATAACTTTATCCTTAGAGGAGACTCTGTTCTTGGGATAGATCAGAGTGTCTCTATTAGTCAATAGAGCTCTTCGATATGCTTTATAAAGAGTTTATCGACTGTATCCATGTGCCTGGAATCTATCCCAAAGTTCGATGGCCCGGGTTTTGAAAATTGCAGTCGTGGAGCAATTTCTTAGTAACCAAAGATATTCTCCGTATGGTACACTTTTGATGGTTGCTTTAGAATGCAAAGTCTCCTGTTGGAGAATGCTGTTGGTTGCAGTGTGTTTTCTGAAAATATCGGTCACAATAGAGCCTCCTTGGTCGATACTAATGGACAGATCTAAAAAATGTATTGTTTGTTGGCTCTTTTCCATAGTAAGCTTGAGGTTAAGTGAATTAAGTGAATGTTAAGGGTGACAATAAAAGAGGTTAGATGTTCCGGGTCACCCTGCCATAGTATGAAGACATCATCTATGTACCAGAGCCACATGAGGACATGGGTGGTATAGTCCTCATGGGCTCCGGAGAAGACGACCTCGTGCTCCCACCAGCCTAGATAGAGGTTGGCATAGGTGGGAGCGCAGGTCGTTCCCATGGCAGTTCCTCTGATCTGAAGGTAGTAATTATCTTCAAAAAATAAAGACGTTTTTGGCCAGTACAAATCGTAAAAGGGTGAGTAAAAAGTCAGTAAAGTTCTCACTCAGGAAGTATCTCACTGCCTCTACACCAGCATCATGTTTGATGCTGGTGTAGAGTGATTCCACATCACATGTGACCAACCAGGTGTCTTTGGTTACTGTGATGTCATTAATTTTAGATAAAATATCCATAGTGTCATGGATATAAGACGGTAGACTCGTAATAATACATAATGTCTTAAGTGATGTTCTAAAAATTGACTTGCCTTTTCACTTATGCAGCCATTACTGGAGATAATGGGGCGACCTGGGGGAATTTGACTATGCTTGTGCACAGTCTGTTACACAAACTGCAGCGGTGATTAGTTATCACAGAACCCGGTCAATACTATGTTATGAGGGTCTCTTGCATGTTGCAGTTACAATTGTGATATTTGAGATCCCGTATATATCCCGTATATATCCATCTGTCGCTATGCGACCACACTTCACATTGCATTTATTAGTGTTTATTCATCAAGACGCATATTGGGAGCTTTATTATCATCTATTGACACCTGACATATGAGGTTCAGTGCCGATTACCTCATTTACTCTTGCCGATATGTGACTCTTTTTACTCTGGTTAGAGCCTATTTGTGCTGTTCTCTAAAGGGAGTTGTACACTCTGTTGTAGGAAATGTTCAGTTTCTTGGCAATTTCTCGCATGGAATAGCCTTAATTTCTAAGAAGAAGAATAGACTGAGTTTCACATGAAAGTTCTCTCTTTCTGGCCATTTTGAGAGTATAATAGAACCCACAAATGTGATTCTCCAGATACTCAACTAGCGCAAAGGAAGGCCAGTTTTATAGCTTCTCTAACGAGTAAACCGGTTTTCAGCTTTGCTTACATATTTGCACAAGTGTTTCATATCATCCATTAGTCTTCTAACGCGATTAGCAAACACAGTGTACCATTAGAACACTGGAGTGATGGTTGCTAGAAATGGGCCTCTATACACCTATATAGATATTCATTTAAAAACCAGACGTTTGCAGCTAGTATAGTCATTTACCACATTAACAATGTATTGAGTGTATTTCTGATTATTATTAGTTATCTTCATTGAAAATAACTGTGCTTTTCTTTCAAAAATAAGGACATTTCTAAGTAACCCCAAACTTTTGAACAGTAGTGTATATAATATATATAATATAACGCAGCAAAAAAATTTTGAACCGATAAGCTTAGAGGGTTTTTATCACTGTGCATAGTTAATATAAACAACTAAATTAAATAAACTGCATGGGAATGCAAGTTTTGTATTTAATGTGACAAATTGCATAGTTAACTGTGGATCAGTTTATAATTGGACACATAATGAATAAAACTATCCATTCAGATGCAAAGATCAGTACATATCTCTGAAAATATTTTGATAAATTATGCACAAATGTAATCTTGGGAGACCTATAAAAATCCAAACATTTATTTTTAAATATTTTTTTCCACATTATTGTTAAAATTGCATATATGAATTATAAATCTTTGTGTACATGTTAGAATAATTTGAACATGGCTGTAGAGTGAAAATCCAGATGATGCAAAATGCAGTTAATGCATCTTTTGCTGGTATCATGTCTAAAGTTACTTGTTTGTGTTTGTAGGCAAACTGAGGAAGCTGTCAATACTTAAAGTGGACCAGAATCATCTCATACAGTTGACTGAATGTATTGGCGAATGTGAGAGCCTTACTGAACTGGTACTTACAGAGAATCAACTTTTGGTGAGTGTGTCATTTGAAAATCTTGTCTCTTTAGTGAAGTACACTTAAGACCCACTAAAATATATCTTGCTTAAAATAGAATGTGTTTGTCTTTAAAAACCATTTAGACAGCAATTGTGTGTGATGTTCTGTTATCTCCTGAGAGAATTGCTTGTTAACAGCTTTGTTGATTGGCACTGTGTCCTTTGAGGACATACTTGGGTTATAGGTCACTACTTGCACAGTGTGCAGTTTTAACCATTAGTGACATTTTTCTATTTCCAGTATTCTTGCCAGAGCAGCAGCAAGCTTTAACTAAAGGATGTCAAATCTGACAACCAATCAAAAGCTCTACCTTGTTTTTGTGTGTGCATTTCTAAACTTAAGCAGTTTAGCCTCCATTACATTGGTTAGGATTTGTGTTAATATTAGCTTTTCAAACCATGTTAAACAGAGTTGTGAAACAGAACCTAAACGCAATAACAAATAATATTGTGCATGAAAAAGGGCATATTTTATTTAATTGTTAACATTTTTTAGTTGTATCATAATTCTGCCTGTCTACTAAATGACATTTAGTAGACACACATAAATTGTGTGGTTGGGTATTTGGCATGTCTGTCTACCTTCAACATTGTTTGTTGCCAATGCACTGAAAAACGTAATGCCGATTGATGACATCTTTTAATTTCAAACATGGAGCGAAAAAGGCACCAGGATGGTGCTTCACAGACTTTTGTTACCTTCCGTGTGCAAGTTCACATGCTATGGGGAAGCCCTTCTACTAAAAGTGCTATTGCAATGAAGGGAAAACTATTATGATGATGAAAATTACCTTCTCAAGTAACCATTGTGTTTACTTAACATGTGAACTGGACAATATGCTGTAGACTGTAGTGCAGAAAATCTTCGTTCAGGAGCCTCCTGGATATTTTAGGAGAGTTGATAAAGTGTGTAATAATTTCTGTATATTATATTGTTCACTTTTCCAACGTAAGTTCATCTAATTGCTCTTAAATTTTTTGGCAGTTTTTGGTTATGGCAATTGTATTAGTTAAAAAACAAAAACAAAGACACACTACCTTTTTACATTGTATCAATTTTAGTAGCTTTATTTATTATGCATATCATGTATTATAATTTAAATCCTATAGTCCAATATACTGAATTTGTGACAAATATTTAATAGAAGCAATATCAGGAGCCAATTCTTTTATTTTTTAAGGTTTCTGCAGTCCTTCCCATGATTTACACTCCATCACATTGAATGTGGTTTATTTGGACTTGTAGCACTTGTTTATCTGTCATTAAGTGACTGAGATATTATTACTGATGCATCTCCTTTAATTTAAATGTAGTGTTTTAACTTATTAAGAGATTAAGTATCATCTTTGGGTCCTTTGAAGACTAGACTGCTGTGCATGTGGCCCTTGAAGTTTATCTGGCTTCCTATCCCTATATTAAATGTATTCCTATTACATTTGCTGTAATAACAATATAACTTTGTCACGGCTAGCATATAAAATGGCTGTACGTCATTAAGTGTGAAATTTTATGCAAGATGGAATAGTGTCAGATGTGGATAAATGCTTTATCACAATGCATTGCTGTCCATCTTATGATGTGGGTTAATACCTTCCTTACTTCATAGTACTTTGTCCAAGTTTATTGTTTTTAACATTGGTTTAAAAATTGTATGCACCAGAGTATACAGTTTCGAACTCACCACACGTTTCTTTAGCAACTTTGCTATATGTGTAATTTGTGCAAACTGCAAAGTGGGTTTCATGGAAACTGCCAGGTATACATTAAGGAAGGGTGGTTACATGACTCGGAGGGAAGGCTTTCATATGTGATATGTGTGATCTGTGTGACGCAAGAAAATAATTTAAGAAAACAAGATGATACTTTTCCTCATTTTATATATAGGTCTATTGAATTCTTTTGGGATTTTTTTTTATGTACTTTTGCATTACTGAAACAACTTGTTCTAAAGAAATATATGATGTGTTCTTCGATTTATAGTTGGTTGGTAGAAATGCTACAAGTTTTATATTCACCCAAGATCATAAATGAACTTTAGAGAGGTTTATTACCTCTAGAGAAATGAACAAGACAGAGTGTGTGTTTGTGACAGCACATGAGACTATTAGTGACTGGCTACCACCACCCAAACACACACAACGCTCAATGTGCCACAACTATTTTCTTTCTATTTTAAGCAAACAGAACAGTTGTTAATGTACATTTTTTGACAACTTATGAAAAAATGACAGCCCTTAATGGGTTTTTTGAATTGAGAAAAAAAGCCTGTCAATAATATTAAGTCAGAGCCCTACTAAGAGGCTGTGGTAGTAGAAGTGAATATTAATTAGCAAGGCACACCAAAAATGATAAGCATTGTACAATCTATTCTGTTGTATGCTATGTATACAGAACACACTGTGCCAACATACCGTACATCAGATGCAGCGGCAAGGAATGGCTCAGACCATGGCCTATATTTACGTAAGCTATTCCTGCTAGTACTGTTGCAGGCACTAGAATCCACAGTGCAAAAGCCATTGACAAACATAGGCATGTGTCTGTCACCTCTAAATCGACACATTAAACCCCAGGAAGAAACTGTGTTGTTTACAGCCAAAGAGATTCATAAAGGTGTGAAAGGGTGTCCAGGAATGATGTCAAACAAATCTTATTGAACTTTTTGACTGGGTCAGTAAAGTATTCGATAAAGGGAGAGCTGTAGACATAGTTTATCTAGATTTTAGTAAGGCTTTTGGCACTGTGCCACATTACAGACTGTTAAATCAGTTTAAAACTTTGGGAATGGACTTAAAGATTGTTGCATGTATATGATCTTGATTACAGGATAATCAACAGAGGGTTGTAGTAAATGGAATTAATTCTGGGGATGGTAAGGTAAACAGTGGAGTACCCCAGGGGTCTGTACTTGGATCAGTGCAATTTAATATCTTTATAGGTGATATTGCCTGTGGTATTGAGGGGAAAATATGCCTTTTTGCAGATGACACAAGTAGACATGCCGGGAGGGGTACACAAAATGATGATCTAGGTAGACTGGAGGAATGGTCAAGAGTGTGGCAACTGCAGTTTAATGCCAAAAAATGCAAAATCATGCATTTGGGGCACAAAAACCCAAAGGTCAATATATCATTAATGGCACTACATTAGAAACTACTGATGAGGAAAGGGATCTAGGAGTCATTATTTTATGTGACTTAAAGGTAGCCAAGCAATGTAACAAAGCAATGAGAAAGGCAGGTCTGATGCTTGGTTGCATAGGGAGAGGAATTAGTAGCAGAAAGAGAGAAGTAGTGATGCCCCTTTATAGATCGTTGGTACGACCTCGCCTAGAATACCGTGTTCTGTTTTGGAGGCCATATCTCCAGAAAGACATAAATACATTAGAGACTGTGCAAAGAAGAGCAACTAAAATGGTCCTTTGCCTGTGTTACAAAACATACCAATAAAGGCTAGAGGAACAAAACATGTATAGCTTGGGGGGCGGGGCCTGGACTGAGATGCCTTAGGACACACAATCTGGCAATTTATCCTTTTAAAAGGCACCACTGCTTCTAAGAGCTTAGATACTGACCTGGAAAGCTCTGGAGAGGCAGCGGAGGCTCTCCTGTGACTCCGATGGCTGGCGGCTGAGGAGCGGAGGTCTGAGACGGTGGGGCTGGCACTGCAGAGGTCCCTCTTCTCCTCTACAGTCTGGGCTGAAACAGGTGCTTCCTACACTATCCAGAGTCAGGTCTGGCATTACTGGTCATTGAAACTGATCCCCAGCTTCATTTGGACTCTGTCAGTGGTGCAAAAAAACTCTCGCGCTGGGACGGAAAGGCGCTATCTTCCTTTCAACTCCTGCATTCACATCCACAGGGCTCTGCAGAAGGAAACCTAGACTGCTGGCATATCCACAGATATCGGTAGCAGTCTGAAAAGTACAGATCCAGCCAGCTGAGTGAGTGATCTCTGTCAACCATCTTGCTTGCAACCTAACTCAAGTTACTTTGATTTTATTAGACCTGGATTGGTCTTTTAAGCTGGAGGCACAGCTGCATAGCTGTAAAGATTACATTTCCTGACTCTGCCTAAGTGCATTGCTGTGGTCATTACACTTCACTGTCAGCCATGGTGGAATCCTGGTGGAATAGCTTTTACAGCGCTGTTTTGTGTACTTTATTTCTTTCCATGAAGATATATGCATTTCAGTACAAGGGATAAGAATCACCCTCATCTGTGCTGCAGCACATTGCACTATATTTGCTAGACTCAGATTTAATCTTTGATTCTACAAGTATCCCATTATAGTTGCCTGGAGGTAGCTATTGTTGCCAGTAAATTAACAACGGCTCCAAATTTGTTGTGTTTGATCATCGTGGCTGAGGTTCTCAATTCTCTAACATTCTCTCAGCACTGGAAGTAGGCACCACTGTGTGAATACAAACAAGCCTTATTGGGGACCTTTGCAGAGCATTGCATCATATCAGGCTAAGGACATTGCACTTTGGCTATTCTTACGGATTGCAAATACTCATCGGCTTTATTTACATGTCACTGCACAATCCAAGATGGGAAAATTCAGTAATGCTGCTGTTGCAACAGCAGCTAAGCTTGAGAGATATGCTCGTTCTTCCTCTGCAGTGCGCTCTGAGCACAACATCATCTTCAAGTGCAGCTACCCCTGTAACAGAATCGGAGACACCAGCGGACAACCCTCTTTCTCCTACGCTGTCTCAAGGCAATCACAGATTCTTAGCTGGGGGTTACTGGCAAAATTGGTGCCAAGTGGACTTATCCATTATTAGGCATGAGTTGCGGAAAGTCTGAGAGGGCTTGGGAGAGGCGGAGCGTCGGATCTCTGTGCTAGAAGACCTCACCAGTTTAATGCGGGAACAGCTCAAGACCCTCTCTTCTCAAGTCAGTTCTTGGAAGTCTAAAATATACGCTGTCTCAATCACAGATTCTTAGCTGGGGGTTACTGGCAAAATTGGTGCCAAGTGGACTTATCCATTATTAGGCATGAGTTGCGGAAAGTCTGAGAGGGCTTGGGAGAGGCGGAGCGGAGCGTCTCTGTGCTAGAAGACCTCACCAGTTTAATGCGGGAACAGCTCAAGACCCTCTCTTCTCAAGTCAGTTCTTGGAAGTCTAAAATAACAGATATATATATATA
>WWET01002027.1:104403-117115 GCA_011038615.1 Limnodynastes dumerilii
GGGCCCATCTGGGGAGGGGGGGGGCTGAACACGGGCCCCTTCATTTCTAAAACCGCCCCTGTATATATAAATATTTCCAAATACCGGCACTCAAGTCCTATCGTCAATACTTGCTCCTGGTGCTCATTCCATAGGGTTAAGATACATTCAGAAAAGGTGAAGGCACTCACGGAGACTTGGTAGAGATAAATGACACTTGGTTTATTTAATTACATAGGCTGCCCGGCCGACGTTTCAATTGCAGAAGGCGCAATTTTCATCAGGGCTTGTCTTGCAGGTACAATACACAGTATCAGCATGCATACAGGTACTACCTCATATATATACTAAAATACATGTATAGCAATTTCTACTCACCCTCTCCTCGTGGCTACTGCAAACCCGGAAGTTGCACTCACCCCGTGGTTGCCACAGGTCTCCCTGGAAACGCAAACGGGGATCCGTGTCACTCTCCTATTGGTTGCATCGCGTGAGGGGGTTGAGCTTAAGACAGATTAAAATCAATGTCAGAACACTCGGACCACATAGAAAAGAACATGTTGTGCCACAGTTCATAAATAAGGTTAATGTTATAAGTGCTTGGGGATTCTTTCTGTGCAAACACTGCCACTCGAAAGTCTGCCATAAGTCTGTCATCGATCGGCATCCTGCAAGTGTGTGATGGCCAGTCCGTGTTATGGCAGACTTTCGAGTGGCATAAAGACTGTTTGTTTTTCTCTGTCCCTCACCGTTGTGCATGCACAGTGGCGTCCCAACGTGTGGATACTACTGCGCATGCGTATAACAGTGAGGAGCAGAATGGCTTTTATATAGATAGATAGGCAAAGTGTGTGTAGTGGGGCTGTAGTTATTGTTAACAGGTGACTGTGGTGGGGTTGCTATTATTGATGACAGGTGACTGTGTGTAGTTGGGGTGGTATTATTAATGACAGGTGACTGTGTGTGCGGGTGTTATTATTGATGACAGGTGGCTGTGTTGGGGGTGTTATTGATGACAGGTAACTGTGTTGTTGTTGTTAATAGCAGGTGGCTGTTTTGGGGGTATTATTATTGATTATGGGTGGCTGTATTGATAGTCAAAGACCCGTTACAATGACGGGAAAAAGTATTCCCCATCATTTGTCTCCAGCGTCCCACCCAGTATTCCCCATAATGTGTCTCCAGCCCCCCTCCCATTATTCCCCATAATGTGTCTCCAGCCCCCCTCCCCCCAGTATTCCCCATCATGTGTCTTTCTGTGCCCTCCCTGTGCTCGGTCTTGTTGGAGTTTGACTAAAGCTATCCTTGGCTTTTTATTGGCCCATATAAATGAACAGAATATGGAGTGTATCCGTTTAACATCTTTTTAACTCAAAATCAGAGGAAGAGCTTGGAGGGGATACAGGAGTTTGGGAAAAATTATCATTTTTACTAAGTTGACACAGCCCTCATAAGACAGTGGCAATTTGGACCATCCTTTAATCACGTTTTCTATGCGCGTTTTAGTTAAGTTTAAGTGGTAGAGGTTTTTAATATTCTTCGGTAAGCTAATTCCTAAGATTGGAATAAGGATTTGGCCCACTGTATTTTAATACCTTTCGCCCAGTTGGGTCTGGTTATAGTGGGGTGTAAGTATAATGCCGTTGATTTATCAAAATTTACTTGAAATTCTGATACTGACCCGAACTCCATCAGTCTGTTCATAAGTGGCCCATATATAATAAATAATCATCAGCGAAAGCTGATATTTTGACTACTTTACTATCTACTTTTAATGTGTTCCACCATATGTGCATGTGTGTGCGTAGTTTATGCATACACTGTGTGCTTACTTTTATATGCATCTGTTATTAATTATACATGCGATATGTAAATTCTATGGCTAAAGACCCTGAGAGTATTTTGTAACTCGGTGATAATTTTGTGAGCACTTTCTTGCACAAATTTACATCTCTGCTTAATTTATGGTAATGTTAATAGTCCCTTTGCTACAACTGTATATATATTTTTTAATGAAATTGTTTTAGGTAGTGCAGAAGGCTTTTAAGATCTTGCATTTAGCAAAAAAACAAAAATAGTTTTTACCTCCATTACAATGCAAAAACTGTAAAGCGCAAGTCTTACGAGGCATTTTATCGTTCTTCGTTTTCTTGGCGTTGTTGCTTATGTTAACATTAGCATGTAAATAAAAGGTGAGAGGTATACTGTCAAATGTATTTGTTCCACAGCGCTGCTTGAATGTGTTACAGCTGTCCTTATTGTGCTTTTGCTTTGGATGTAACAGTAATTTGCACTGACAGAAATCTGTTTGACTCTTTTGTGTGTAACAGCATACAGCCCTGCCAATGTTTTCTAAGGACAGGGAGCATTTATATGTCATTGGGAACTTTTTTCTTTTAAATAAAAAGTGAAATATTCTTTTCAACATGGTCATCTTTGATTAGAATTATATTTTCTTGGTAGTAATTTAGATTTTTGGATGTGGTTAATAAATTTGAATAGGTTTAATTTTATCAGACTGGACAAAGTCTTTGATTCAGCCCCAGTAACCTATATTCATCAATGTATTGCAGCTGATTTGGTGAATTTAGCCTAATTATTTTTGCAAATTGCATTCCTAGAAGAAGTCACAAAGTAGTAGTACTCTGGTCATTTTCATGTGATTGTTGGCCTTGAATAGACTTTGTTGTAGCAGGCAGGACAAATCACAGTAGCTGTCAAATACAGGCTATGGGGCCGATTCTGAGTTAAGCATGTTAAGTTAAGTTGACATGTTGCATTTTGATATGATTTTATGTTGTATAGAAACTGGATGCAACCCTTCTGAAGAGATAAACCACTTAAAAACCCACAGGAAACCCACACAGACATGGTGAGAGCATAAAAACTCCACTCAGATAAGGCCTTGTCCAGGAGTCGAACTCATGCTAATTGCTAATGACCCCTAAATATTAGAAACATCATAGGCTGCTCTCATCCTACCCCATAAAATTACTTTTTGGTTCTCTTCTCATTACATAGACCTTTTTTTTACCAGAATGAGGATGCAACCTGCTCTGCTCTATAAGTAGCAGTCTGCATAGCAGGTTTTAATTGTTATCACAAATGTGAGATGGGTATTTGACACGTTTTTTTCTCAAATAATTTAAGGGCATATTATAGCATTCTATTGTATTTAATTTTATTCCTTGCCATTAATAAAGTAAAAATAGAAAGCCATTGTGTAGATTACAGTCTTTTACAAGTGGGACAGACTGTTAGCTTTTATAAGCATAAATAAGTCATGCTTATTTCCACTATCAAATTAAGTAAGCACTGTATTCATTAAATGAGTATTTTTTGGGATAGGCGAAGCTGTATCATCTATTGTTATACATTTTTAGCATTATTTAGCTTTATTGTTTATTTGTGTGGGAAATATATCCAAAGTGTAAAAAGTAAGCCGCAATTTAGATTCTAACAACAGCATCTCATTGTTGGAATGTAAACTCCCAAAAAAAAAACCACATGATTTATTAATCCTACATACTTTTGTGCCCACAGGTTATGCCAAGAAGCATTGGGAAATTAAAGAAGCTGAACAATTTGAACATTGACAGGAATAAATTAATGTCTTTGCCAAAAGAGGTTAGTGAAAATATGAAATAACAGACAAATCCATGGTACAGAATCCTACATACCTGAGTAGGAAGCATGCAGCATGGCTGTCTTAAATGCTGAATTGATTAGTGACGGGTTGTGAAATGTCATTCTCAATATAGGTACTTTGCTTGTTTTGTGGAATTCATATTCTTACTAAAAAAAACTGAAATTAGGACATATCCAATCTTTCAGCACTAGCGCAATCTCTCTATACATCTATGGTTTCTTTAATCAGCTGGAACAATGGCTTATACACAATTTGTAACATGTATAAATGTACGGATTTTGTTTTACCAATGAATAATGAATCCCTTCTGGGGATGGCAAGGTCACCAGTGAAGTACCCCAGAGTTTTGTAGTTGGACAAGTGCTGTTTAATATCTTATATATAGGTGATATTGCCTGTGGTATCAAGGGGAAAATATGCTTTTTTGCAGATGACATAAAGATATGTAACACGGTAGACATGCCAGGAGGGGTACACAAAATGAGGGATTATCTATGTAGACTGGAGGAATGGTCAAGAGTGTGGCAACTGCAGTTTAATGCCAAAAAATGCAAAACCATGCACTTGGGGCACAAAAACCCAAAAGCTCAATATATCATTAATGGCACTACATTAGAAACTATTGAGGAAGTAAGAGGAAAGGGTTCTTGGAGTCATTATTTCATGTGACTTAAAGGTAGCCAAGCAATGTAACAAAGCAATGAGAAAGGCAAGTCAGATGCTTGGTTGCATAGGGAGAGGAATTAGTAGCAGAAAGAAAGTAGTGATGCCCCTTTATAGAACGTTGGTATGACCTCACCTAGAATACTGTGTTCAGTTCTGGAGCGGTTGCATTCTCTGGCCAGAAAATCTTATTTGCGAAAAAGGGACATCCGAAATTGAACTTTCGGATGTCCTTTTTTGCAAATGAGATTTTCGAATTTTTCAAATACTTACCATTTTCTAATTTTTTTTTTCAGAATGGGTGAGTATACCATTCGGCATACTTCACCCATTCTCCTTCGGAAAAAGATGATATCACTCTGCCGCTGCCATCGCCGGACCAAGGGACAGGTGAGTATACTCTCTGTGCGGGTTAGGGAAGGTTAGGGTCAGGCTGCAGGGGAGGAAGGGTTAGGGTCAGGCTGCTGGAGATGGTGGGTTAGGGTCAGGCTGCCAGGAAGGGAGGGTTAAGGTTAGAAATAGGGAAAGGAGTGGGGGACTATTTTTACTAACTTTTCGGAGCACTGAACGCTCGGTGCTCCATGAATCGATTGCAATGCCTCCTCAAGGCATATGCAATCAAAATCCCAGCCAGTTCGTTATAGAACAAACCATTCTACCGCTTTAGTTACAGTATCCAGTAGGAGGAAACTGAAAACATTGTGGGTGCTACATATTGAATAGGTCTATCATTTCATACAGTTGCTGGCTGCTAGAAAAGGGCAAACTTGTCAGACATTACAGGTGAAATATTAAATAAAGCACAATCTTCTCTTCTGATATAGATGTGTAATATTCAATTAGATATTTACTGCACCACATGGCGTTGAAACGACTGATGTGAGATGTGTGCAATGTCCATTTGCAGTTACTGCATATGTATACAGTCCACAAAATATGTAAACATGTTAATATAAGGAATGTCCTCCTTAATTCAAACTTTGTCAGTCAGTCACAACTAACACAATTAAGCTAATCACAGCATATGCCTGAAAGTTGTTTTTCCTAAACTTAATATACAGCACTGCCATGTTTTTCACATGCTCCTAATCACTACCTTTTATTATGGTTGGATATGCAAAACTGAATATTCCCCAGTCTGCTTAGGTATAAATATTTCAAATTACCAAATGCAATTTCTAGCAATGCCAATAAGAATCTGTCAGATCTAATATACCAGAAGTGATAAACCACTGAAGAAAAGCGAAATTTTCTTTTACACTCTATACACAATCTATCTGCATGTAAGATCAGTCATATTACTACTTAACAGAAACGTTATTTCAAACCTGCAAATGTATTATTTTCTTGTAAACATTGTGTATATCAACTGCACATTGAAATTCTATAAATTACCCTTCCAGTAAATTTTCTTTCAATTAAATTTAACAGACATGGGTGTCCCCTGTCCCCTTCATTTTTGTGAACTATTTGCAGCTAAGGCACAGTTTCCATTCCCCGAGTTTTGTGTGGTGATACGCCCCATAAACTTTGTTTATTCACGTATGATGTTCTGTTGTTTGTAACCAGTCTGGAGACCTCATTGCCAGAACTGCAATTTATTTTAGAACAATACTCTAGGACGCTTTTTTACATTTCTTGCCATTTAGATCACTCCTTGACTCCTTGAGGTCTTTGAAGTTCCTACTTTTATTATTGCAAGTCTCTGCCCTGACTAAAATGTAGGCTTACTTTGAGGGCCGCCTGGCTGCTTTTAAGATGATGTTACTTCCAAAATGAATCTCTCTCGCACCATCCTGTACCTTTTAGCTTGAGTAACTCTGTATTTCATGCAGCCATGTCCATTTATATTTGGAAATCTAAACCCCTTGATTTAGCTTACTCTAATATGATTCTTTACAGACATCTAGAGGGAACGGGGAGGGGGCTTCTTAATTTGACTAAATATCAGGTGGCTTGTATTTTGGCCCAGCTGAGAGACTGGGCCTAATTACCTTGTCAAAGGCCTCAAATCTAAAGGTGTGGGATGGTGGGTGGCCTATTGTCTGTGATTTTGTCTTTCCCTCCCATAACCTCTTCATCACGGCTCTGTCAAAGTGGATTCCAGACTGGGCAGGTGCCATTAAGGGTATATGCTCCTTTTCAAACCTTATGTCGGGTATGTTAAGTTACCCTTTGCCGCCATCTGGAACAGATTTGACCTTTCAACCAATGTTTACCAAATATCTACTGTTAAAGCTTTGGGTCCATAAGCTTAAATCTCAGGGTGACTCTTAGGCCCCCTCTGGTATTGGTGAAAAGGTGACCCCCCCCTGGTACCAACTGACCCTGCAAACTAGGGAACATGAGAGATCTAAATCGCAACTAGCGAGAAAGTGATCTCAATACCTGCTTTCCCAAGGATCAGTGGGAAAGGATTCACAACAATGCCTGAGCCACACAGAGATGTAAATGGAATTTTATAAATAGATATACATATACTATACTATTTTCAGCTGATAATCGTCAGAAAATGGAAAAACTCAGATTTCTCACCTACTGTTATCGTCCCAAAAAAAAAACATTTGCCCATACACCTGTCAATAATTTTCATTTCCTGTACTAATGTCATCAGCATTTTATTGGCGAAGATTCACGATTATCGTGAAATGCCCATACACTGCGATTTTACATTTTATCTTCTGCTTTGGCCTGATTTACATTAAACATGTAAAAATATCAAATAATCATTCAAATAAGGTTCTTGGACGATTATTGGATGTTCGGCGAAAAAATTGTTACATTACACTTAAACGATAATTTGGCCGTTATCATAATAATGGCATGATCGGTTTGAAGATCGCTGTAGTGTATTGCATACACTAGTGATACGAATTATTTATTTATAATCTAACTAGGCTTTGTAAACATATTCTTCTCAGACTATTTACTGACCACAAATTGTACAAGGTAAATGGTGTTTTAACTGCATTTGTACACCGTTACTATGAATTGGTGATATTTTGCCTCTGTAACAGGGATTTTTGCTACAACCTTCTCCTCCATGAAATTGTCTAGTAAGGTCATTTGGGCAATCGACTACTCATTTGTACAATCCAGGCAGATCTGGATGGAAAATCAATAGCTTACAGGCAAAAAAGGATATAAAGCATTGTAACATGTTCTTGCAAACCAAAGACCTGTGAGCTTGTTGACTTTTTTTTTTTTTGTTGTAGGATCTAAAAAGCAGAATTATAACTTTTTTTTTTTTTCATTTGTCCCAATAATGGGGCAGATCTACAGTTGCCGGATGGATGGAGAATATACACAGATACTGAAACCATAATGTGTGGTGCAAATGCGTTTTGATTTTTGACATGCAAGGATTCTACTTTGCTTTTGTACATAAAACGTAAATAACACATAACTTTGTTAAATCTTTATTTTAGGGTTAGAAACATTTGCCTCCTGCATAATGTAATTGCTAAGCTGCACATTTCCTTTTTAACTGTAATATATTTTACCCTATCTATAAACACTTAAGCTGGCCATGCACTAGAGCAATTATTGGTCTGATCTGGTCTATTTATTGGGAGATTGAACCAGTAATTGCTGTAGTGTGTAAAGAGGATTTTTTTTGTCAACCTCTATAAAACAAAACGCATGGGTCTTGAAATGTTATTGTTTGTCATTCCTAATATATGTCACATGGTAACTATATACTGTAGTACACAAACATTTCAAATAATCAGGCCCTGTGCCTTCATTTCCTGGCCGTAGTTTACCCTTTTTGCAGACTCCATCGTTGTAATGAAAGCTCTGTATTTCTACAAGATTGTAGGAGTTGCAGATCTTTCATTTCTTTATTACTACTGTTAATGCCATTAATTATGGAGTAGGCGAGATGGGGAACTTCCAGGTTGTAGAGATGCCAAATACAGCCAATATCTGCCTGTGTCTGGCTACAAGTCTTAGCCAATATCTGCCTGTGTCTGGCTACAAATCTTAGCCAATGTCTCGATGTCTCTTGTGCCAACATAATTAAAAACAGAGACTTTAGACAACATATATCCCAAAATAAAAGTGCATTAAAAACAAGAAACACTGGACTCCACTGCGCCATTCAATAATAGAGAAATATACATAGTAGCAGCATGAATGGCCAGATTATATCCCTACACTAAAAACTGAACCAAAAGAATTAAGGGAGCAGCTATCTGACCCTACCTGAAGTCTGGAGCAGTGTGTCAGCGTGGACCGTCACGTGTTAGGCTAGAGGCGCTTTGTCAAGGCCTTTACCTTGTGGAGTGAAGACCCACGGTTTGTTGGTGGTTACTTTTGTTTATTTCTTTTGGTTCGGTTTTTAGTGTAGGGATATAATCTGGCCATTTATGCTGCTACTATGTATATTTCTCTATTATAGAATGGAGCAGTGGAGTCCAGTGTTTCTTGTTTTGAATGCACTTGTATTTTGTGATATGTGTTGTCTAATGTCTCTGCTTTTAATTATGTTGGCACAAGATGTTTGATGATATTTGACCTTAGTAAAAATTGAAGTGTTTGAATATATGATTCAGGTTTGGAGTGCACCAGCATTATTGGTCTTTTTCAGGGCTTACTTGGTAAGACTTTCCCTGGTATGATTTAATTTGTGTATTGCTACCAATAGGTTACACCTGCTTGAGAAACTCCCATATCGTGGGGAGTCCTAGTACCTGATTTAATTAATATTTGTTATTTTCACTAACCCTACTGGTGCAGGATATTTCTTTTGTTTATTGTGAGCTTAGCCAATATCTGCCTACGTCTAGCTACGAGTCATACCTCCCAACTGTCCTGATGTTTGTGAACTGAAAAACATGTGGGGCTTGTGGGGAAATGGGCAGAGTTTTGATCAAATAGGGTCACTTCTGGGCGTGACTTGATTGAGTTTAGACAGAACGGTACATGGATAATTTTGTTCTGTTTTTGGGATTTATATACAAGCACAACCACTGATATGCTATTTCCAGACTCGGATCCCATTGCTTGTCAGGAGAAATGCAGGCTGGAAGCAATGGGGTGGATATCCACAGACCGGACAATTAGCCAGTCAGCTGTATTAGCCTCCGACCAATCCTAGCAGCCTGTCCATTCCTGGCTTGAGCCCATCCTCATCAGACTCTAAAGGCTTACCTGGGGTTAATAATTATCAGTCACAACAGGAAAGGTGTGTGATGCCAATATCGAACCTTTCTCTGCTGTACCCTCCCCCCAACATGTGCTGCTGTGTAATTCTGTGATTGAAGGAGAAAAATCTCTAACAATATTTTAATGATGAAGTAGGTTAACGATTTCTAGATGAAAAGGTATAAATGTACTAATAAAGATGATCTAATGGATGGATAGTAATAATAGGTGTGGGTGGTGGTCATAGAAGTATAATTTTGGAGGCATTTCTATATAGAAGGTTGTTGCAGAAGCAGTGATAATGCAGGAGGAGGTTAGGTTGGGTTTAAGGTGTGATATGGCTTAAATAATGAATAGGGAGGTGGTAGTAAATAAGAAATATGAAAAGGATTAAAGGTAATAATTGGGCGTGCACTGTAATGTGTTTATATTTGCAAAAATACATTGTGCTCTATGTTTAGATTTATCATTTATACAGTATAACAACTTCCTTTGTTCCTGAATCTTTAGTCAGATGTTAGATTTTAAAATATTCACCAAGTCCATCCCTAAAGAAATCTTGGCCTGTGCTGTGGATTTAATTAGGATAAAATTGCCTTTCATGTAATTTCTCTCCATCTAATACCAGGAGAGCATTTTTACATGCACAAAACCATTTATCTACAGACTTGCAGAGGTAGTGTACAGAAGTCTTCAGTCTTAATTGTGAATCAGGTTAATTTATATCAATGACAAAACAATTCTATCCATTTATGCTAAAAGATATACAATGATGCTTATGCACATCAAAGGGGTGCCTTAATTAACTTAATTAGGAGTCTTAACAAGTAGCAACAATGATTATTTTCTGTCTATAAAGACATCATGTTGTGTTACAATTACACTGAATATTAATGTGAGGACTAATCTTATATCCTGTCTGTTTTCCATACTGGTAATCATTTGATCTGTTCTAATTTTCAATTGCTTACACTAGGTTCAATAAATGCAAGTTATTGATTTTGAGGCTCAATTGCTGCATTATCGATTCTCTTGGCCCAAGCTCTAATTTTAAATCAGTTCATATACTTGAAAGCAAACGCTGAAATGATTATACTTGTAGCATTGTTTTAATTTAGGAGGAGGAGTGTTAAATGTAGTTATTACTATGAAAAACAGCTATAGCTATTACATACTTAGTTATTACCATGAAAAACATATATTGTTACCTAGATTGCGTACATGCGGTCATTAAAGACAGCGTGTATGCAATCTACGTAACGAAACGCTGCACGGATAGCGTAAAATTGTTACTCCGCATGCGTAGTAGCTAGAAACGGATATCTAGCCACATAACTAAAATAATGTGGTGTTGTGAATCCGGTGCTTTAGTGACCAGGATTTGGCAAGTGGTGATGGTGGAGGTAGAGATGAGTTTGTAAGCTGATAAATCAATATCAATTCGGAGAAAAAAGTCGGTATAAAATTTCCTGGGTGGTACAGTCAGTATACTTGGCTTCCCTCTTGTTGGCTCATCAGTTTAGGTTAATATGTGTAGGCAGTTCCGGAGTCAGAGAGGATAGGCTGTAGAGGGATTGAACAGAGAAATGGCCCACAATGGTATAGTATGCAGTGATCACACAAGAAATAAGTATAAGATTGCACTCACAAGGAATAGTTTTTCAGTCTGCTTATCTAATGTCTTGGCAAGTCAGCTGATTCTCAGGACACCGTTCATGCTGTGATCCGGGGCAAGGAACCCTGTTGTCAAGGGCTGTCCTGGTCCTCCGTCTGGCCTCTCCTGCTACATCCCAGTAAATGTCTCCTAGCTGGATCTGGGTGCTGCACCCATTCAAGGTTTCCTCCAACCAACTGTGCACCACGCGTGCTGTTGTTGCGGCTTCTGGTACTTGAAATCTACATCACTTTGAATACAAGGATTACAGGTATGGAAACATAAGGGCTGCACGCGGGAGAAACACTAGGAATCCTGGAAACATGCAGTACTGTAACTGGTTCATTGTTGTCATCTGATCCCTATGTACTGCATGTTTCTCCAGCCTGCAGCCTTAATGTTTCCGGGTTTCTTTTCTATACCTGTACTCCTTGTGTTTAAGGTGATGTATATTTCAAGATCCAGCAGCCGCAACAACAGAACACGCAGCACACAGCTCGTGGGAGGAAGCCTTGAATGGACGGAGCATCCAGATCCAGCAAGGAGGCATCAACTGGGACATAGCAGAAGAGTCCAGATGGAGGACCAGGACAGTCCTTAACAATGGAGGTCCTTGCCCTGGATCCTGGCATGAACACTGTCCTGAGTATCAGCTGACTTACCAAAATAAGCAGACTGATAAGCTATCCCTTGTGAGTGCAATCTTATACTTATTTCTTGTGTGATTACTGCATACTATACCATTGTTGGCCGCTTCTTTGTTCAATCCCTCTACAGCCTATCCTCTCTGACTCCGGAACTGCCTACACATATTAACCTAAACTGATGAGCCAAGTATACTGACTGTACCACCCAGGAAATTTTATACAGAATTTTTTCTCCGAATCGATTTTGATTTATCAGCTTACAAACTCATCTCTACCTCCTCCCCCGGAATCCTCACCTATCGATTTCAACCCAGACCAACCTATCCTCTACTATTCAACCATCATCCTCAATGTTCCTTACCCAATCACAGATAACTCTCCATTATACCCCATCAAAACACATCTGATACCCATACCATTTTGCACATTTGGGTGCAGTGCAGCCCTGCCCAGCTTTCTCCTATAACACTATTATACTTCTGGGTCATTGGGGTACTATAAGTAGGGATGCAACAACTCCCTATATACACACCTCAGTCCCCTGCAAGTTACATGTACTAGAGCGCTACTTCTCCTATATCCATTCACATTAACACTTGACACCATAAGGGAGGAGAGGTCACATAGAGAAAACCTTATTGCTGGCGCTCCATAAGCAGGTCATTCTAGCAATTTCTCAAGGTCTCCATGGATGTTACCCATTATCAGTTGCATACTTGCAAACCTGTCATTGATGGAATTGCCACCACTTTAACAAACTTCTTTTTATTCCCTTATTCCTTATGGGAATAAAAAAAAAATAATCTGTAAAATGCATTATATACATACCTATTTTAGTGTGGATATAGTTAAAACATTGGTACATATTTATTTCAGCTGCAGTTGCTCATTTTCATGGTTGGCATCATTAATGATACACCGCTGTGGCTAATCTATATATATATATATATATATATATATGTGTGTGTATAT
>WWET01002027.1:117322-136165 GCA_011038615.1 Limnodynastes dumerilii
GGGAGGGGGAGCTGATGAATGGGGAGGGGGGATGATAAAGTGATTGGGGAGGGGGATAGAGAAATGTTAAAGGGTGAAGTGGAGGTGATGATGAGGAATTGGGGGGCTAATGAAGGGATTGAGATATGATAAAGGTGAGAGGTAGGGGGATGTTATGAGAATGGGGAGATGGTGAGGGGGTGATGATGTGGGGATAGAGAAATTATAAAGGGGTGGGGGAGGTTATGAGGAGAATGGGGAGTGGGAGATAATGCAGAGAATGAAGGGGTTGTTTTTTAGTTATATTTATTACAGATATATTTTAATTTGCTCTTTGTACACTTCCATCTAGATCATCTGCCATCTGTGTTCCAGGTGAAATAACAGAGTACTGTTGGCGTACAAATCATTTCTTTGCAGCCTATCACTGAGAGAGGGCCGGTAAGTTATATTTCTTATTTTGCTACATAGGTTGTGTTACATAGAAACATAGAAACATAGAAAGTGACGGCAGATAAGAGCCACATGGCCCATCTAGTCTGCCCATTTGTTTATTGAAAACTATACTGACCCTATTTACCCTCAATTGGGGTTACAATTTAGGATACCCTTTTATTTATCCCAAGCATGTTTAAATTGTTCTACTGTATTGGCCTCAACCACCTCAGATGGGAGAATATTCCATTTATCTATCACCCTTTCAGTGAAGTAATTTTTCTGCACATTTCCTTTGAATCTACCACCATCCAGTTTATATTCTTGCCCTCGTGTTCTATTACACCTTTTCTTTTGAATAATGGTACCCTCCTCTAGCTGGTCACAACCCTTGATGTATTTGAAAGCTGTTATCATGTCCCCCCTCTCCCTTCTCTGTTCCAAGCTATACATGTTTAGTTCCTGTAGCCTTTCTTGGTATGATTTGTTACAACGGCCATGGACCATTTTAGTTGCTCTTCTTTGCACAGTCTCTAATGTATTTATGTCTTTCTGGAGATATGGCCTCCAGAACTGAACACAGTATTTTAGGTGAGGGCGTACCAATGATTTATAAAGGGGCATCACTACTTCTCTCTTTCTGCTACTAATTCCTCTCCCTATGCAACCAAGCATCTGACTTGCCTTTCTCATTGCTTTGTTACATCGATTGGCTACACACGGCTTTGCAAGGGTGAGTCAACAGAGACTGAAGATTACCAAAGGATTGTTTTAAGACTCTAGGGTGTGTGTGTGCTTACACATTACAGGCTAGACATAGCTGTGTTCCTAGCAATTAGAGATATAAAAATTGCAAGTATGATTTTATAGTGTGGTCTTGTCATCTCAGAACTTGGTTTGGTCTATTTTTATTGAAACCACATAAAAAAAATGTTTTAGTAGCCACTGCAGTTATATAGAATTAAAGACTTCTCACAACATTGACAAACTTGTGTATGGTACATAGCGTCTTCTCATACAGGGAGCGTATTGTTCTTGTTATCTTTATGATGATTATTTTAGCTATATTTAATTTTAATAGATAAAATAACAAAAACATTTTAAAATCCCTTATAGATAGTTTAGATTAATAAAATACAAGAAATCCCCCCTTTTAGCCTTTGAATGGTATATTTTGTTAGCATAAATTATAAAAAAAAAAAAAAAAGGTAGTGTTGCATGCTTGGTGAGAAAATGTTTCCCGACATTTTTAGCGGCACTATCCAAATTTGAAGGCTCTGTTCCAAATATCCTCATCAAAATACCTTTGGCTATTTTCTGTGGCTACAGTGGGGCAATTCTCAGTTATGAGTATGTAAATTTTTTGCTATATTTTTGTCGGTATAAACGTGAGATTCTCATTTTTATGGAATATGGCCAGGATTCACAACCGCGGACATATTACACATACGTCCTTATTTTGCCAATAATAGCTACCACTCATGCGTAGTAACTATGTTACGCAATCTACGTATCACTTTGTTACGTAGATTGCATATATGCGGTCTTAAAGTATGCATATACGCAATCTACGTAACAAAATGATACATAGATTAGGTAAAATAGTTACTCTGCATGCGTGGTAGCTCTTATCCGTAAATTAAGGACATATGTGTAATACATCGGCGGTTGTGTATCCGGGCATATAATAATATAGATCCTTGTGATCAAAGGAATGGTATGAGTTATTCAAGCATTGGGTAATGGGCAGTAGATGCGTAGTTACATTAGTCTCAATTACAAAATATGCAATTGCAAAGGTTTTAAGCAAAGAACAGTTTATAACAGAGAATATGAAAATAATTTTATGCTTTAATTTGCCTGCTCTTACTTTCAAAATACACCAAAAATATAAACAATGGAGAATATGTCTTGGGGCCAGATTTACTAAGCTGCAGGTTTGGAAAAGTAGAGATGTTGCCTATAGCAACCAATCAGGTTCTAGCTCTCACTTTCTTTTTACATACTAGAGAATGTCAGCTACTATCTGGTTGCTATGGGCAACATCTCCACTTTTCAAAACCTGCAGCTTTGTAAATCTGACCCGTAGTGTTTTTCAACAAGTATATATAGTTATATACAGTATACAGTTTGTAATTCAAAAGCTCTAATTATGTTTTTACATTTTCCCCACAGATTGGTGGTTGCTCCAGTCTTAACGTTTTCTGTGTACGTGAAAATAGATTGACACGAATTCCCTCAGAAATAGCTCAGGCTACTGAACTTCATGTCTTAGATGTTGCTGGGAATAGGTAATATTAGTCTTCTGATACTTGTTCTTAGCACTTATATAGCATTTTGTTTTCTATACAATTGCAGGTGTGAAACAATGCAATGAGATATGCATAATATAATTTTGAGGCACACCTTTTTATATCTAATGAAATAGCATGTAAATATCTTATTCCTTTTTTTTTAGGTTATCTCATTTACCTTTGTCTCTGACCTCCCTTAAGTTAAAGGCATTATGGTTATCAGATAATCAGTCCCAGCCTTTGCTGACCTTTCAGACAGACGTAGATGTGGAAACTGGAGAAAAGGTCTTGACGTGTGTTTTACTTCCACAGATGCCTTCTGAGAATAGTGGCCAAGGTAACTAGTGTTTGTACAACTCCTTTTTCTGAAAGAATTTCCACATGAAATTATGAAGCAGAAAATGCAGTAACTCATTAAATGCTGAGAAATGTATTTTTTATGTTTTACACATTACAGAAAAATTATAGAAATCATGTCTGATGCTTCAGGCAACAATCATTGCTTCATAAGAGACACTTTTATCATTTTTGTGCAGTGTTATGTAAAAGATATGTGAAACTTCCATCTGTAAATTGCATTATGGATCACGGAGACATTTAATAACATTGAGAATCCCAGTTGATGAGATCATAGTAATTTTTGATTTGCATTGTTTGCTTTAACAATTTTTTTTTATTTGTGTTTATTTAAAAATGTTAAGATCTCTGTATTATTATTCTACAGACAATTTACCACGATGTGGAGCATTTGAAAGCTTGGTCAATGACATGTCTGAAGACACTTGGAATGAGCGAGCAATGAATAGAATAAGTGCCATACGGTTCTTGGATGATGAGAAAGAAGATGAGGAGGATGAAACGGTATTGTCCATTTTATTGTTTGAAATTTTAACGCAAATGAATTGCTATTGCTCTGGTAAAATAGAACGTTTTGGTGTTCACTTGTCACTTGAGTTGTCACTTGTCACTTCTGGCCAGTGTCTGTTTTTTGTTTTTAAATGACAAAGTTCTGCAATAAAATATTTTCACCCACCCATCTTATTGCTTTGGAAATCATACCTTTTGAGTTGCAATCTTATTAAAGATATCATTTTGCACTTAACATAGTAACTTCCAATTAAATGCTTTTGTTGTAGTCCTGGATATATAGAAACATTAACAAAAGCATTTCAGTGATTAAATAATGGACATTTTTCATCTTGCAGATTTATATATTTTTTTATTTGTATTCCCATAGCCACCCTTTTCTTCCATTGCCCATTACATCAGTAAATCTTTCTGTGTTCTTCAGGGCCTGTATTCTGACTTATCAGCTTGAGCAATATTTGTTTGTAGAAGGTTGGATAGAAAGGAAAACCTGCTGTATGCACAGCAAGCTTTTACATTATTTTCTTTAGTTACTCGACCAAATTATTATCATTGTTTTGATGTGTTTTTTTTCTTCTTACCATTAGGCAACTCTTCTGAGGCGTGCTACCCCTCATCCCGGGGAGCTGAAGACTATGAAAAAGACTGTGGAGAATCTTCGCACCACTTTGAATGCTGCTAAGGGACTGGACTCTAACAAAAATGAGGTCAATAACTCCATTGACAGAGTGACCACGTCTGTGTAGAGACCCGCCTTCATCTTGCCTTCTGTGTCTTCCCTTACTGTTGAAATGTTTCCCTGCTTGAAGAGCCACATCCTGTCTGTTTTTACCAGATCATAATGTCATCCCTTCATTTACTACTTAAGTGGAAATGATGCAGCCTTGACAGAATGTGCCTTACTTCAGTCAGATGCTTGCATCTGCAACCTCTAGTTTAATGCTGTAATTTTATATTTTACCATATCATATGTTTTTAATAAGTAGTGCACACTACTGCATTTGTTTTTTTTAATTTACAATTTTATGTATGGAAATATCTTTATTTTTTAACTTCTAGGGTTTATTTTATGACCATTTTTGTGGACCTTTTAGAGATAAATGTTATAGTTTTATGTGGAAATTATAATTTTTTACTTTCTGGCAGCTTAACTGGTGTATATTTTTTTTAAATATATTAAATTGTATAGTTCATTGCTAGAATTTCATTGCTAAAAAATCAACAGCGGTACATATGATATTAATAGTAAAATGTAAAACATTTTTAAATATAAAAATTATTTATTCTGGTTCACCACAAAGTTGTGCCTTAAAGGTGTAGTAGGCAACATGTCTTTCCTCTGATGAAAATCATTTGTATTATAACAACATTTTTCCTAGAGAGTAATGTCAAAGTAGGCACAGTGCATTCATGTGGTTTACATTGAAGATTGACACCTGCCTGGCAGGTAAATGTTGCCATGCTAGCTTGACATTGACAGATAACGAAAATCAATAAGTTTAGGAAAAAGCGTATCTGCTGATATATTGCTACAAGCCAACATGTTAAATTTGTATATGTACATGTGTGATATTGGCTCTGTTGGAAATTTGGAAGAGCATGGGAGCTGTGATAACATGAAGCAATTTTGCTAAGAGTAAATGTTGTTTGACCTCTTCATAGATCTTTGCACTTGTGAGACACAAGGAGCAGTTTTGATGACTCTGAATAACACTCTGCCCAGCACCATTTTAAAAGCAATGACAAACGGAGACAATTATTGTATTGTTGGGAGATTTTAATGTCAACAGCAATGTATTCAATTGTTACACAACGCACTTCTTTGTTCACATAAATCTAGCTACAAATGGATCTCCATGTAGTCTTGACTATATTGAAAAATGAAATTTAGCAAATGAAAACACTGAAATCTTTACCTACAGTAAGTCCTGTATTACTGCAGAACAATAAACTGGAAATGAATATCTTACTCGTCTAGTGACACCATTGCTTACACAAACTAACTGCAGTGTGTAATACCAGTGATTTTATCACTTGAATCTCTTATTTGTAAAAGACATTGTAAATAATACACTACCTCAATCTTCAAAAAATATTTTCATATTAAAAGATACTTGCACATATACAATTTTTACAGTATATGCAGTATATAATGAAACGTTTTTTAAATGTGTATGGCTCCCACTAAATAACAAGAATTTGTTTGGATGTTTGTTTTTAGGTCAACACTGAACCAATCTGCATATATATATAATTATTTTTTTTTTTTCCTTTGGATTTAAAGTCTCTTTTTTAACAGCCTTAAATATCAACGTTGTAATGCTTTTTGCAATGTTGAATGACAGATTGTAATGACAAACACTGGAAATGATTGTATGGTGCATCTATGCCTTGTGCCTAATTTCACTCCTACACAGAAAGTTCACTTTTATGTTGCTGACATGGAAGTATCTGCAATAATGTTTAAATTTGTTAGCTGTAAAATGTACCATATGATTTCTAATTTGAATATAATGGATGTGTAAATGGAAATTGTAGATTACTGTAGCACATTTATTTGAGGTGTTTTATTGCTAACGAAATCAAGAAGGGTTTGTGCCATAAATAAAATAATAAAAAAATTCTCACAGAGCGAACTGAATTTTACTTTGCAATTTTACCTTTACAATACAGTAATTGATCTAAATGTAGAATTGTGTGAGATTGGTCCAATCAAATTATATGCTTTTTTTTAATTTATTTTTTATAACTGTAGACCACTTTTAAATGCACAAATGCATCATTTAAAGATTTTCTTTTCTGTATTGGAGTTGCATGTGTTTCCAATTTTCATACATTGTATGCATAAACAGAGCTGCAGGGAAGTTTTACCCATTACCTACAGTATAATAGGCATATACAATTTTCGACACTCCAGGTGTTATAAAACTACAACTCAAAATATGCTCCATATGCAACAGACATAGCTAATATATGGCAGAGCATGATAGAACTTTTAGTTTTACAATATTTGGTCAATGTATCAAGCCAGTGTTTGTATTTTATGTGTTTGTTTATGTGATCAGTTGTATCTTTAATGGCTTTTGGGGTTTTAATTAAAGAGTCTGAAGAACCATCAAGAACAATGGCTTGTGCCTTCCCACTGAGGAAACTAGGCTAGCAGTGCAATAGGTTTTGGGTTATCAACTGCTTTTTAAGTATTCACTATTACTCGTCCTAACCCGCCGTGTCACACTATTTTTTTATGTGTTCTTTTGTTTCTACCAACATGTTCCAAAAAGACAAATATTTTTGCTTAATAACCAATACATTCTAGGAAAAATACATACTGTCAACATTTAAAGCATTAATATTTTTTAGGGACAATTCTAAACTTTGATTTTTTTTTTTATATATTCCTCAGAGTTTAACTTACAACACCCTCACGTTCTATTATCCAATTGTACACTATCTTTTTTTTCAAAGTGACTTTCTGTTAAGTCCATAGCAATAACACACCCTGCATTTGTAGGAAAACTGTTGTAGAAAAAATGAATATACAATACTCAAGGACTAGTGCTTACTATAACTGAGAGTATAGGTGTATAGTTTAATTAAACAAACATAAAGCTGCACTCTGATTAAATTAAATCATGCCCAAAAAGATACCCAATGGTCAAGTATTTGTCAAATTGTGTTGGATACTGGGGGAAAAAAATGAATAACAGTATAGGGCTGATTATTAAGAAATATTATATTATAAACCCCTGGTGCCACTCCTCCCTAATGAGTATAATGCAAATTAAAGAAGACAGATAAGGGAAATAATGAGTGCACTCACGTATCCGTAGCAGGGCAGCTATACTCTAAATAAAACTAAAATTACTTTATTTTATACTGATCAAAACCCACATAGTTATGAGTAGCTGCCATCAATAAATATGAAACAAGAAGGGCTATTCTGTTGGGCAGAGGATCTACAGTAGGCAGATGATACCAGCGAAATATAGGATAAAATAGGGGAAGTGATACACAAAGACAATATGTGAAATTAAAATTGAGGGGGAAAGAACTCAAGAAGTGTGTATCTATATAGATAATATAATCAGCAGCTAGAAAAGAGGCTGTGAATCCTAAATTGGATCAATCAGCCATCAATTGTTACAGAATTTCATTAGATAAAAGAATATTATGTCTCAGCAAAAGTTACCTAGTCTTACTATTGATGTAAAATAAGAAGGTAATTTGTTTCTTACATCTAGAAATTTATATAACTGCTTCTAGTAATATTATGATTTAACTCCCTATGATTAATTAATGGGTGTATTAAATGTCAGGCAGTAGTAAAAAGCTAATAGAGTGAATGGAAGGATGTAAGCCAAAATATAGTACGAGTCTTGGTTGGCTCTGATACAGGTCACTCACAAGAAATGCTCGAAATTCCCGCTTTCTGCTGTTGGTCTAATACTGTCTCCAGATAGTTATACGGAGCAGGGAAAAGTATACCACAATGGTTTTGTTGTAAGTGAGGTCTTGCTGTGCTGGTGCTTTGGCTATGAAGGAAATTAACCGATGTTTAGATTGAGCCAGAAGGCTCCAACGCAAAAGGGGCCCCAGATCTGCAGACAACGGTCTTGCTGGATATGCAATGTAAAAATGACTCGCTCCAAAAGATTATAGTGTATTGCACTGTGATGGTGCTCACAACTGACAAACAATAAAGTCTGAGGTATGTGCACAGGCTGACATGTTTCTCCCTTAAGGGTTTCCTCAGTGTTTTTTTTTCTCATATTTTTATTATATTTTTAGTTTATAAATATATATAAACCCTTAAACAGTTATGCATATCCAGCAAGACCGCTGTCTGCAGACCCGGGACCCTTTTGCGTCGAAACCTTCTGTCTCATGCTAAACATTGATTAATTGCCGTCATAGCCAAAGCACCGGCACAGCAGGATATAGACTACAACTAAATGGCAAAATTTGACATTTGTGAAATATACATCTAAAGGTAATTATTTTACTCGCTAAGCATACTAATAGTATGTCCTATCTAATGAGTTATACAGGAGTTTTTATCCTAAGGTTGTAAGGCATGCACATTATTTGAACCTTGTAGGACACTTCATAGATATTCAGATAGTTTGCAGTAAAGGTGAGCCAAATGATTCTGCCATTATGATTGACCACAAGACAAGTGCATTTGAGGTCAATAGAATAACTTACACAATTTTACCAGCTAGAAAAATAAAAAGACCTAAGTCAAACACCATATAGCCTATGCTAATGTAGAACTGTCAATACAACAATTTAAGAACGTTGCCAACTCCTACCCATTTTTACATCTACCGCAAAAACCCGGGTTTTTGCTGTGAGACCCAGGTCAAGGGTCCAACGACCCGAGTTGAGGTGTAATACATAAAGTATCGGACCTGGGAGAAAAGAAGGGTTATTCCCAGGTCTGACCTGGATTAGGGGTCCGTGTGAAAGGTGTGACCTGGTTTTCCAACCCAGATCTCTCCTAAAGAAACCTGATTGGAGGGATCTGTTTACTATTGCTATGGCAATAGGAATCATCCCAGGATATTTGCCCCTGGGATAGTCTGCTGCCGTGGCAAAATCCCGGGTTGTGATATTGCTATTGGTGATATTGCTGGGGTGCATATGTGAAAGTGGTATCATTGTCATTAAGGTCTATGTTTTAGGGCTATATGGTGTAGAGGGGCAGCCTTAGAAAACAAAGGAGCTGGATCCAAAGCTGCACCTTTTTAGGTGTAAATGTAATTCTGAGCCATGTTGAACTGCAAACTTATATTGTGAACACAGAATTAGAATTGAGAAGTGACATTTCGTAGCTCAACTCTACTTTATAGATTTAACATAAAGCTATGCAGTATTTGAGTTCCGTGTGCGAAATTAAAGTATTATCTTTTGAAAAAGATTTCAAATTAATTAGCACCCCTTACTTTACAAAATGGTTTAGCCGAGCTGTACACTTGTACCTGTTTTGCCTTTACACTTACACTCTGGATAAGCCCCCAAGATTAGTAAATTCTAGGGGGCTCATTTCGACTCTGTAATATAAAAGGGAATGATTCAATTCAGTCACTGAGGTGTGTGTATGTATTGGTATAACATAAATGTGTTGTTTCCATAATTTTTCACATGGTTTTCCTTAAATCCATGTCTCTATAAAAAAAGAAAACTAGAGTCTGATAGCTCTTATAACCAGGGATCCCATTAAAATATAATTATCTAAATATAATGTTCCTACAGTTAATCTCCATAATCTTAGAGTAATTATAAGTCATTTACTCTAATGATATAATTGTGTATTTGCATAAGTGTAAGCAATTTGACATGCCTATTTTCAGATTTAATTTAAAAATACATTTCTATGATTAGGTTTGCAAAGAAAAAAATGGACTTCCAACTTTTTAGTGATGTGGGTGGGTTCTGGATTATCTAGTAAAGTTTCTTTTTTTATTGTTTTGATTTTCACCTATTAATCACTCGTGTGGCATTAGTCATATGAGAAACAGTAGTGATAGACACTTAAGGATTAAGGGCCTGATTCACAACTAAGAAAGAACAGAATCTCTGTGCGTATTTTTAAGAACATTTATACTGCACATGCCCAGAACTCAAAACTACCCACAAAACCATGGCGATTGATTCAAAGATAAGAATGTCTACTTAGGAATGATTCACACTTTGGTACTGAATAACATCTGCATGCATGGCTAGAGGGGCAAGACTCTTAATGCAAATGAGCAGCGCACAGGCTACTAATATACAGTATGGGCATTCCTTGAGACTTAGGAATGATTAAGAAGGCCTTGCAGAAACTAACTTACACATGGAAAAGATAATGCCCATTCTTAAGTTGATATCCACATGGTTCTTAGCTAGCATTTACATATTTCCTTAATGTTTAATGATGTTGTACAATTTATAGTACATGTTTGTTTACAATAGAGTAATATTTAATATTTTTTTTAAAAAATTATTACAAAATTTCATAAGCAAAGGTCTTTTCAAAATTAAAAACAACATCATTACTAAAAATAAAATACAATTGCCAAAAAAAACTAAAAACAAAAAAACCTAAATTTTATAGTACATGTTTGTTTACAATAGAGTAATATTTAATATTTTTTTAAAAAAATTATTACAAAATTTCATAAGCAAAGGTCTCTTCAACATTAAAAACAACATCATTACTAAAACTAAAATACAATTGCCAAAAAAAACTAAAAACAAAAAAACCTAAATAATACTGATCAAACTTATTTACAAACATGAAACGGGAAGATCATTGTTGCATGGCACATTAAAGGTTAAACAATAAATGAGACAAGTTCAAATTTGAAGAAAAACAATTGCAACATTCATTTAATACTTATAGATTATACATTCATACAAAGATATTTTGTGTTGCTAATCAACAATTGCATTTAGAGGCGGATCAGTGATTGCTAATTACTTTTAAGAACCTAACTCCCTCTATGATTTAAAGTAAGGAAAAATATCCACACAAAAATTTGCGCACCTAGAAAACTGCCTGTACTTATCAGTCCCGAAGCTGGGGGTGTGTTTAGCTTGATTCTTTACTATCTGTGAATTGCTCTTACGGATCTAGTCTGTGCGTATAGTTAGGAACATTCCTAAATTCATTCTTAAGTGTGCATCAGGTCCCAAATGAACAGTATGTTAAAATAAACTGAACATGTAAGAATTCATTTTGGGGGTTGAAAATTAAAGTGTGCCTCTTAAAGGCTTAATAATGTACGGACCAGTTACAGTTAGTAGATAAGTTTTAGGGTCAGATTTACTAAGCTGTGGGTTTGGAAAAGTGAAAGTATTATAGCAACCAATCAGATTCTAGTTTTCACTCTAGTATTAAACACTAGAGTATGTCAGCTAGAAACTCATTGGTTGCTATGGGAATCATCTCCACTTTTCCTATCCCACAGCAGGGCCGTTTCTAGGGGTGGGCCCATAGATGACTTAAAGGGAGGGAACCCAGTAGGGCAGTCCCCCTTTAGGTCCTGCAGCCCTCCCCTTGGGCTACGTTCACATAAACCGCGGCTCACACAAACTAATGCCATCCGCATCACGTAACAGATGCGGCTGGCATCATTAAGATAAATAGTATTGGGTATACAGGGCTCATACGGGAGTGCTGTAGGACCAGATAATTTGCAATGAATAACGCTATGAAGTAGCGTTATTCATGGCAATAGATTTGGTCCTAGAAGGCTCCCGTAAGAGCCCTGAATACCGAGTACTATTCATACAAGCAATGGCTGCACCGCAGAGGAAAGAGCAAGAGGGAGAAGGTAAGTAAGTTTACTAATAGGTTTTTAATTTAGAAAAGTTATTTAAGGGGGCACAGTAGGAGGCTAAACATATTTTAGAGGCCCCAAAAGGAGGCTGATCCATATTAGGGGGCACAAATGGAGACAATATATTTAAGGGGGCACAAAGGAAGCTAATATATTTAAGGGGGTAAAAAAAGGAGGCTGAACATATATAAGGGGGCATAATAGGAGGCTGATCCATATAAGGGGGCACAGAAGGATGCTGTTACATATAAGGGGCACAAAATGAGACTGTTACATATAAGGGGCACAAAAGGAGGCCGACACATATAAAGGACACAAATGGAGGCTGGGCACACAGCAATTGGCAGAAGTGGATAACTGGGCACATACAAGGTGATGGAAGTAAAAGACTGGATGCATACTATTTTAATTTTAAGTTTTTGATTTTCTTTAATTTTTTTTTTTTTTGGGGTGCACCAGAATTTTTTTCCACCCTGGGCTCTGCTAGGTCTAGAAACAGAGCTGTCCCACAGCTTAGTAAATCTGGCCACTAGAGTAGCTAGTTACAAATGTAAAATTCTTGGCACATCTTAAGAAATATTGTGAGATTTCTGCCACAGAAAGGACACTCTGGAACGTTTTAGAAAAAAAGGGGGAAGCTAAGCAGAATGACGTGTAAACATAATGGTGTAGAAAGTATAATGTGGGCTGAAAGTCATATAAAATAAAATTGGTGGGGGCTGAATGGTGTATGTAAAAAAATGCATTTCAAAGATCATTGCAAAAAATATGGGAGTGGGTTTGAGAATGATAATGTAGAAATATGTTAACATTCAAGAGGACATAGATCTGAAATAAACATGTAAAAATAACTGTCATTCATATAATAGAGCTAAAAAGTGGGGAAGTTTCCTAACTGAACTCTAATTTATACCCCTTTCACATCACCACCCCGGCAATATCCCAGGTTCATAGACCCGGGATATTGCCGGGGCAGCAGAGGATCCCAGGGTCACAGACCATGTTTCACACTGCAGGGCAGACCCGGGAAATTCAGAGACCCGGGGCTGCCCTGTCGTCATCGCGGTGCGTAACTTGTTTACCGTTGCTCTGGCAACACTTGTTGCCAGGGCAACAGTAAAAAAAAAATCCACCAATCGAGATACATTAAAAATGACACCAATCAGGTGCGTTAGGTGCTACCTGGGTTGAAAAACCCGGGTAGAACCTTTCCCACTGCACCCCTACACGTGTCGGACCCGGGAATAACCCTTCTTTTTACCCGGGTTGAATTCCCGGGTCTTCTGACACGTGTCCACCGAAAGTACCCCTTTCACATCTCCACGAAATACCCGGGATTTTGCAAAGACCCGGGTTTTTGGCGAAAATCCCGGGTATTCCATGGTGATGTGAAAGGGGTATAACAGATGAAACATAAAGCTGTGCAGTATGTGAGATCTATGTGCAGATGTAAAGTATTTGCCCTCCAAACTAATTATTACACCTTATATTGCAAAATGGTTAAGTTGAACTGTACACTTGCATCTGTTTTGCCCCTCTTAAGCTCTGGATCATTGTGTTTTGTAAAATAACATGTGACTTCAAGGTATAATTATTGGAAGAACACTTTTCAGTACTGGAAATAAACAAACATACCCCTTGAATAAATTATAGCTATGTTAATGACAGATCTGAAATGTTGCAAATGTTACTGTTAGCTTGGAAAACCTGTACTAGTTTCCAAAATAAACAGAAAGACTGAGTTTCATGTGCTTTATCTTTAAGGGAAAGGGCATTCAAATTGGGGCACCCCCCCCCCTGTCAGCTTGACTTTCAGAGCCATGTCCACCTGCTATACTATATCAGTAGGGGTGTGGGTCTCTGCTTTAAAAAACCTTTTCGAAATTGGGCTATTCTCAGCAATCGATTCTTGGAGAACCGAACATGGTGCTCTGCATTGTAAATATAAAATATAACCCAAACCCTTTCCCTAATCCTTACCATAACCCTCCCCTTCCATGACCCTAACCCTAAACCTGCCTGTCCAGCAGCCTATCTCTAAGATCCCTTCCCCTCAGCCTAACCCTATGTCTCAATTCCCTGTAAGATAACCCTAAGACTCTCTTCCCTGAAGCCTGACCATAAGAGTCTTCTGCTCTTAGCCTAAAACTAAGATTCACCTCCTCGCAGCCTGACCCTAAATCTTCCATTCCTGCAGGCTGATCCTATCCCTCCCCTTCCATGAACCTAACCCTCCCTTCCCCAGAGCCTAACCCAAAACCTAAAAGTCCCTGGAGAGGTTAGTCAACTCTCCTGTGGGGTCTGCGACGGGAACAACGGGTTCGGGGGCAGTGGGTTCCGAAAATGAATGGGTAAGTATGCTGATTGGAAAAAGAACTTTCGGCTGTCTCTATTCTAAATAGACATTTTCATGCCCGAGACTTACAACGAATAGTAGCGTGCTGTGGCTCTGTAGATGAGGCAGGAATCAGCCATAGCCGCTATTCGTGCTAACTACTCCCTGGCAGTATCTACAGAGTAGCGCTGGTTATAAACAGCCTCAGACTGTGCATGTGCTGGTCGTTCTGTGCATGCACCATTTGCTGGATTGGGGGGTCCCACACTCATAGGGGCATCCCAGGGTATCAGGTACATTTTGAATAGAAATTAGGAATACCCTGGCAAAGCCATACAGTTCTATTTCTTTCTATCTCAGTAATACTGTAATGTGTCAAGGCACAGTAATAGCAAATGCTGATACTTGATTTATGAAAATAGTGGCTATTATAGATATGTATAGTAGCATGACCGGCACTATTTAACCCAAAACAAATAGTATGGGCAATCAGTTGGATGACCGTAATATATGTTGATTTAAATCTTTTGTCCCAATTGTTCTAGGGCTGGTAATTTCCAATAGTTGTCTAGGTATAGTCCTAATTCCCTCTGTGCTTAATTAAGTGCGCTTGGTGTCCAGCTGCAAATAGATGGTTAAACGTGGGAATAGATAGCAGAGAAAAAAACATAGAGAGCACAGAGATCTAGTACATTAAATGACACCATCAGAATTAGGTCATGTAGATACTACTTGCCGCAATCACCAGAACTTTTTTATCAGCACAACAGGTGAAAATAATTTAAATTAATTCTGTTGTACAGAGAATGCTTGTGTTTTTTAATGTGTTTTGTCTGACGACTACATCTCCCTATGAATTTTAATTATTTTCACCTTTTGCGCTGATAAAGAAATAGTCAGAAAAATAAATAGTTGGGAAAATACACAGGCAACCCAGTGTTTCTTTTAAGTCTACCTAACCCCCCTGAAAACATCCCAGGAAGAAACAGACGGACTTACCAGCCCTGGAACAATTGGGGCAATAGATTAAATCAACATATATGGTGTCTATTTACTTACCTGTTTGTTTCCCTGTGAATGAAGCTGCATCAGGCTGGCTAATCTTCACTGCGAGCCTGGCATCTTTAAAAATTCATGTCCTGGCATGAAAAAAACTGCGCATGTGCAGAACGTTCATGCCAGGACTGTGAAATCGGCAGTCAGCTCCGTCGCCTGGACATGTAAGCCCTGTCTACTCTTTTTTCTTTTGTTTTGTTTTTTATTATGGTAATGTTTTAAATATGAAAAAAATTTATTTTTATAAAAAAATAAATTCAAAAAGTTAACATTTTTATTAACTGTGTTTGTTTACTGTAAATATGGATTCCAGCGGTCTCCCCATATATACCCCCCCTTTTCTTCCCCATAATAACAGCTATTGGGGGAGGAAAAGAGGGGTGTATGGGAACATAGCTGGGATACTTTCCCCTAACGCCAGCCTTCCACTTTATGTTTATGCGATAGTGCCAGTTTTCACTTGATGAAAATTATGTTTGTAAAAAGACCCCATAGTGCCATCATCCAACTGATAGTCCATACAATCGCCACATAGCCACCCAATAACCTACCATACTATTTGTTTTGGGTTGAATAGCACTGGCCACGCTACTCTATGTATTTACAATTGCCACTATTTTTATAAATCTGTACCTTTTGGCGGGATAGAGCCCAATCCAGGCAATAGGCAGCTTAACCCAGGAATTGGGGTTTCAGAGTATGGAGAACAGGGCCGGCGGAACCCCGTAAGCGCGGAAGAGGGGCGCCAAGCCAGAGAGGCTCTCCCCTCCGCCTGATATCCACCGCTGCCATATGCGTCGGATGCGGCACAGCCTTGGGGAGACAGGAGGTTCCTGCATGAGCTGCCGCGGCAGTTACATAGAGCGACTGATGTCAGCTGCTCTGTGTAACTGCCTCGGGCGCTCATACAGGCCAGACATGCTATGTTACAAATGCTGATACTTGTTCAGAGCCATACAGAGTGAACTATAACATATTCAGCAGCTGATACTGGACCCCAGATTTTTTGTTGTTGTTTTTGGGAGATTACTTTCTAAGGGATTTTTTGGTTAATCATATTTTTTGGGTGTACTTACTTTCTTGCACTACTAATGATGTTTATAATTAATACATGTCATCATAAAAATAAGTACATCTAAAATCAGACAAGCAACAGCAGTATGACAAGTCTAATATAAACAATGGATAAATTAAAAATAATAATGAAATAAGTAATAGAACTTTTTAATCAATATTGATAAGTGGGTGCGTGTGGAAGGGAGTGAAGAATGTATCACCAAGTGTATATGTGTGTGTACTAGGTTTCTCAGAAAGGATGATTACAATGTAAAAATGTCCAAAGCTCTTTATAAACCTCAAATTGCTTAATATAAAACAATAACAATAATAATCAGAAACCACACAAAATGTATGACTGGTAGATGTTTTAGGGCGGGGGATAGAACACAGGTGTATGTAGGTGTGGGAATGAATTATTAAGATAAAGAAGCAGAAATTTTGTAGTGTGGAACCTTTTCTCTATACACTTTCTTCCAGGGTAATGTCAGGTGAAATTTGGCGATGTTCATCTTTCATTATGAACTTGTTAATCTAAATCAATTGCTTTCTCACCAGAGCTTGATTCATATACCCTTTGGAATCTAGAATCTGGCAGGAAAAAGTTTAATGAATTTAAAATAGGTTAGCGTCCCTTTAAAGAAATAAATGCAGCTTTTAAGTATACTATTAAATATAGTTAGTAATGTATACCAATCTCATTTATAATTGCAAAGTATTTGTTATGAATACAACTAGTTATTTTGCATTCCATTACAACTAGTAATTACATTTATTGAGTTGTGAAACAAAGAACCTTCAGCAATCCCATGGTGACAAATTGATTTGACCCATTTTAAATTATGCATTTTACTACTGTTAATCTTAAGCATTGTTTAATTACATTTGTAATAATGTTTACAGTTTTAAAAATACATACAAACAAAATATGCAGATGACTAAGGGATGAATTCATCTCATACTGACGTTCTGAATTGTTATTGAGTTCTTATAAAATGTATTGTAACTCATAAAATCTTTAAAGCTTATTTGTTTAATGTTTCTAAAGCATTTTATATCTGCCTTCTCAGAGACATCATTGGAAACATTGGCTCTGCTACAGTCAAGAGAAAATTTTTTTTTTCCTTTAAAAAAAATTGTACTTTGTATGTGCATATAATGATTTATCTTTCTACTAAGTTTATACAAGTGGATTTTAGATGTCATATATACTTCTATTGATTGCTTATTCAAAATTTTAAACTCATTTAATAACTACCCCTAGGAGAATAAAGGACTGTCTTTATTTGTTTTTCTTCTGGTTCACTAGACGTTTACATAGTTGTTAATGGATAATTACAGTAGAACTGTGCGTTACCATTACATGGCTGATTACTTCTAATTATAAAATGTTCCTATTACACACTTAAGTAAAATAAAAAGTATTTCAGTAGTTTATATAAGTTTTCATACTGTCTGTGTCAGTTGTGGTTGTGCAATTTGTCTGATATCAAATACATTTTGTTGATTCATTCTATGATATTTTATTTAAAAATGTAGAGTGTTGGTGCTCTTTAAGTAATAAAAGTTGGAATTTTGTTTGTGCCATGCCACAATTTTAGACTGTAGCATGGATGTAGAATGTAGATTGAAAACCATAGATGTCGAAACAGGGGGGAGGGGGGGGCGAGGGGGCAAGGCAACGAGAGACCCTTGTAAGCAGGGGTTGCGGTGCCAGGCCGGTCACCACCCCCCTCCCCCCGCTATGAAGACCGGCAGGCTCATACAGGAGGTATGAAGATTTCAGCTGCTCTATTTAACTGATTTAGATGCTCATACAAGAACTTAATGTATGAGGAGGAAGGGCCTGATCCAGAGCTATGAAATTGCCATCCGATGGGCGAATGCGTACGTTCGCCAGTGCGTATAAACATACACGCCCCTAACACTCCCATTGTAAAGTACCTGCTTACAGCGGCTATACCCTACACTAGGTACTACCGTCGGCCGTACGAATTTTCGCACATACTGGGCGAATGGTTCGCCAGTGCGTATAAACATACACGCCCCTAACACTCCCATTGTAAAGTACCTGCTTACAGCGGCTATACCCTACACTACACTATACCGTCGGCCGTACGAATTTTCGCACATANCACTCCCATTGTACCTGCTTACAGCGGCTATACCCTACACTAGGTACTACCGTCGGCCGTACGAATTTTCGCACATATTACGCAAAGCGTACGGGCTTAGCACGCCCATACTGTACAATTCAATTTAATATCCCCGCCTCCGTGTAGTAAAACGAGCGCCCAGGCGACCGTCGTACTGAACGCACGCCCCTCGAGCGAACATTTCGCACACAATACGACCGCTATACGCTCATGTCGTCCAGCCGACCGGAAGCTGTCATACTGGGCATGCGCAGTGCGAATTTTCGTACGAAAATACGCAAAAAACGGTCGTACGCTCGCACGAAATCGGCCAATTTCGTAGCTCTGGATCAGGCCCA
>WWET01002027.1:138674-156593 GCA_011038615.1 Limnodynastes dumerilii
CGAGCACCAGAGCCCTTATACACCCTGCATTGAGTGCCTTCCACAGTGGGCTATATATATATATATATATATATATATATATATATATCCAACAAAATCTCTGGCACTTACAGCTTTTCACTAGAAAGCATACAACACCAAGTCAGGATCAAAATGTTAGGTACTGATGTTTCAGTACATGTTTACTGTACTTTCATCAGTGTTAATACATAGTAACAAAGTATATACAGGCAAAATATGTGACCACGTACCCAACACCTCCCCTCTTGCTCCAATCGCCATGTGGAGGCTGGTCCCGTGCACCGGATGGAGCGTCATGACGGGAGCCAAGTTCCACTGGTAACCATGGAGACCCATAAACAATAACCGTTGTGCATACAAAAAAAGATGGAAAGTGACAAAAGTGGCTGGATTTAAACTGCTATGGAATGGCAAGGGAAAGAAGACCTATATGGAAGAAAAGAGCTACTAGTAATTGTCCAAAGTATAGGATGAATAAATAAAAATAAATTCTCTTTCCGATAGGAGAATAGTTTATAGCAGTAAAAGTTCAGAGAAAGCAGGCTAAGCTGCAGGATTTAATGATACCATCACATCCTGTGATTAGCTGCATATTCAGCACTATTATGGCACGGGATTGCTGTCAGTCACAAAATGGTGGAGCTGCTATTTCACATATTTATGTGAAACCCACTGTGTACCCACTGTGTGCACCCACAATGGTTATAAACTGCCCAAAGCACATGCTTAGAAGATGCTGAACTCTTTTCTTTTTAGAGCTTTAAAGTTCTTTTCTGCATTGCTCAAGGAAAACATCTACTACGGCTACAGTCCTGACAATACACTAGAGAAATTGTCGGTCCATGATGATGAGGAAATTAAGCTAAAATAGTTATAGCATTTTTGCCTCCTTTTAAATCACAGAGATAGTGTAACACTGATTTATTTGAATCTTCTCCATTTCAAAGACAGGGGATTTACCTGTCTTTTCGTTAGTAAAAATGTTAGCAGAAATTACTTTCAATATTGTACATGTAACATTTTTCTTCTTTATTAAACTTTTGATGGTTAAAACATGTTACTCTTGTCCTAGCACAGAAGCTTTCTCCAATAATATCAAAATTCACCTTATCTAAAATAAGACTGGCAGAATTGTAGAGGATGAGGATATCTAAGGGACACACTGAAAGAATATAGAATTCACAAGGAATCTGGAAGCACAAGCAGTAATTGAGAATCTACTGGAATGCTATTAACACAATTAGCAATTGAAAAAACACCAGAATACTGGAAGTACAAGCAACAATGTGAATTCTACTGGGAGTGAAGGAAGCACAAGAAGCAATGGAGAATCCACTGGAAGCACAAAAGCAATGGTGATTCTACTAGGAGTGCTGTAAGCGCAAGGAGCAATAGGAAATGCACCAAAATGCTGAAGCACACTGAGCAATGGAGAATAAACAGGAGTTCAGAAAGTGATCCTGTGCTCTGGCAGTAAAAGGTACAAGAGCCAGGCTTAAATAACTAAATAGCTGGTTTTGTAATTGCTAAGCACCTTCAAGGATAAGAGCTGAGAGCCACTGGCTCCATTGATAAAGAGCGCCAGCAGTCACTGCTATAATCGGAAGTGGGGAATTAACCCTGTCAGGAACCTCTACAAACGGAATTGAAAATTCTGATTTATGCTGAAGCTGAGTTTCGTTTTTATTCATTTTTGTTAGACTTTGAGTGAGATTTTGCTCAGCTCATGTGCAAGCAATGTGGTTCCAGACTTAGCATTCGACTACTGTCTGGATAATGAATTAGATCATCCTAGAACAATTTTACCAATGGACTAATAGTAGCACCTGACTTTAATAAATATGTCAGCTTTATTTTTGGTACAAAATGCCACAGCTGTGGATTTCACACTAGCTCTACGCATATGTAAGCATCCACAGCTTAAGGCAAAGGAAAAAGTCAAGAGAAATCAATAATTGGGAGTCAGAAGAAAAATCAGCTACTCTTTACTCAACCTCACCTGTTCTTTAGAAATCTCTGTAATGTATAATCAAGCATTCATCACTATTTTCACCCTAGATTACGAATTTTAATCCCATGTAAACTGCACTCTGCTATAAAATATGGCTAATCCTAGAACAAAAGACATTTACTGAGGACATTTGTCACCTTAAGGGGTCTGGTTGAATAGCCAAATGTCCCTTTGGATGTCAGGCAGGTAAAGGGAAATGGTCAGATACCATTCACACGTTCAAAAGAAACTCTGCAGACAAGAGGCTCCAATACTCCAGGGGGTGTGGGTCCCCACAAAGAATGGCCCTATTTCAATAGGGCCGTTCTCTCTCAGCCAGTTTTCAACTGGCTGGGATATCGATTGTTTATGCCTCGAAGAGGCATAGCAATCGATCCCCGGAGCACCGAACACGGTGCTCCAAAAGGTGAGTGGCTAAACTAACCCCAACCCTTTCCCTAATTTTAACCCTAACCTTCCCCTTCCATTACCCTAACCCTCCCTTCTCCCTAGCCTGACCCTAATACTCCCTTCTTTATAGCCTAATCCTAAGACCCCCCTCCTCGCAGCCTGACCCTAACCCACCCCTTCTATGATCCTAACCCTCCCTTCCTAAGTGCCTAACCCTAACCCTCCCCTAATACTAAAATGCCCTGGAGAGGTTACTCACCTATCCGTAGAAGTCATCTGGTGGGTCTGCGAAAATAAATGAGTATGTCGATTGGCACACTCAAACATTCATAAAAAAAATTTCTAAAATGGCCCCCCAGCTTTCGGCTGTCTCTATTTTGCAAAGTGGGCCATCGGACCGGTGACTGCAACAGCTCCAGGGGGTATACCTCTCAGCAGCTTCTAGAAGGAACACAGAGAACAGGAACAGAGTAAATGACCCTAGGATCAAAGCAGTTTTCATATTTTAGGGAAATTCATACTTTTTCATATTTGCGGAAACCCCAAACTTTAGAGAAGAGAATAAGTTATAGGGCATGCGTATATCCTACCTAGCAATTGTGTGGTATCCAGACGTCACTCATAAAGCCAGGAATATCAATATTACACTTGTATAAGTATAACCACTCAGAGTCAGAAATATGGTTTAATGGTTCTAGTTATCAAAATCAGATGGGGAGGTCCCAGGTTACAGACCAACTCCATACTGAGGTCACAGCCTGCTGACCAATCACCTCTCCTTTCCAGGGAGAGGAGAGATAATCAGATAAGGTGTCTTTAAAAATGCAATGAGCCCAAAACTAAGGGTGGTTCCATGTGAGGTCCAGATTGCTTGTCTGGTAGGATTATCCAAAGTTTTTTCCTATGCCTCTAGCACAGAAGTAATTTCCACAAAGGTGATTATTGTCTGTTATTTCTCCCTTTTTATTTTAAATTGCTTGTTTGTCTATTTATTCTGTTAGTTTTGTAACCGTGTATTGTTAAATCTTTTTTTGTATGTAATAAGCATTGTACTTTTTTGTAGAATACATTTTTTGTTTATTTTGCCTTGTTCATATTGGCTCTGAAACCCTTAGGGTCTGAAGAAACTTGACTGCTTTTCAGCAACTGAAACACATAAGGGGAATTGATCATTTCTGAGGTGATAATTTCAATATTTGCAGTTATTATTCCAGGGGAATTGTAGAAATAAATTCATGTTGTGATAGTTTCCATTAAGTGCGTTATAACTTTGTTGATAGGTTCGCATTAACCTAAAAACGCCTGGTGGCAGACGTGGTATTTGGGATAAATATTGAGATTTACCGTAATAGAGGTAGGTGGTGCTAGAATATTAAAGTGGATTTAATGTGTTAGGCCCACAGTTAAACATAAATTTGGGTTTCCAAGTCATGGATTCTGACATAGGTGGTCCGGGTCCAGTGGAGCCCCGGGGGGGGGGGGGTTGCCCAGAAACCCACCCACATTGAAAATGTAAAAAAAAAATCTAAAAAGGGGCGTGGCTATGTGGCAAACAAATTCAACAGTGCTTATGCACTGACACAAGTTGTGGTCCATTGTGTAATGTGCTCTACTATTGCTATTATATGTGTACCTTCAATATAAAACTCCTATTTTAATGTGTAAAAAAACTAACTTATAAATTACCCCCAAAAAATATCAAAAACAGGACTTGTTACAGCCAATAACCAATGCAATTCCTTAAGGTAGAAATTTTATTATTTTCAAGTCTACATGATAAACTTCCTGCTTTCACAGAGAACGTTAATGGATGTCTTAGATATCTTGGCAGTCAGATAGTACGACCATATTATCAGTATTGTCATTTTACATATGATTTTTTTTTTTTAACAGTGCCTTCATGTTAAGTAGCTCTTTACAATTTTAAACAGTCCTTTACATCAACCTCTGCCGAATTACAGTCTAATTCCCGAACATACACACAGACTCACAGGCTAGGTGTAATTTTTGCCCCATTCGGGATGACAGTGGGGGCGGGAGTAGAGCTTGGGCGGAACGGGGTGGAGCTTATTTGTCCCATTTTTGGGCTCCAAAATATTGGAAGATATGCTAATATACCCCACATGTATTACACAAATTGGAAACCCCCCTTTCAAAATCCTGCATTTGCCACTGGGGTCCTCGACAGATAGACAGCAGGTTTGTGAGTATCTGTGCTTCTGTTTCTGGCCACTCCTAATATAGCAAAGTCAATGAGGTAGGAGCAGGACTCAAGAATGAGAAATACTTTGGTTTTAGCAGATGCACTGCCCTTAAAATATGTCCATTTTGTATTGACTTAATACATGTGACTGTCTGGGGTTTCTAGAGAAGGTGTAGGTATGACCATACTATCCAGCTCCTAAACATTTGAGTATCTAAGGGCCTGATTCACCTATAAGGAGGAAATAAGTATGCGCGGATTCGCATTGGGAGTTGCAAATCCTTTGCTGACTTATGCCTCCACGGGGCTATCTTAACTATTCATGTGTATCTTTGTGCGGATTTTGCTAAAGTACCTGCAGTGTTGGCTAACCCAGCCCTTACTGCCCTATTTAAATGCCCCCTCACCCACTTTTGTTAACGTTCTTCTTACAGAGAATGGCACGTCCCTTCCTTCAGCTCTCTCTATGATCCCTGTACATAAGGGGTTTCCATGCGTAACATCTGGATCATGCTCTTGCGCAATTTGCATAAAATCGCCAACACACGCACATGGCCTGTGTATATTTAGGTACGTTATTAAGTGTGAATCAGAGCCTAACTGTTTAAACTGCAAACAAAGACATATGAAGTATTTAATTAGTAGTTTAATTGAATTTTCCTAAAATACTATGCATCTGCAGTCCATTTTCTAGTTTTCATTTCTTAGAATTGAATATACTAATATTTAGAAAACATTAGATTTTTTTTATGCCAAAAATATCCACACAGAATAAGAATTAATAGCTAAATTTCACTGTCCACAAGGTATTTGCCAGACTGCATATGTAAATAGAAAATTATAATAGCATAATTCATTTCTGGAATCTGTTATCCTAAAAAATATTTCTAGGCTGTTTGAGAAGTAAAATAAGTCTTCTGTGGAGGAATTTTTATGACCAGCAAACCATTTTGCAGTGTTAATTAAAATAAACACATTCAGGCTTCTAAAATGCCATCCTTATTCTCATGAAAAGGTAGGAGTAGTGACAATGGTATGAAAGGGTAAATGATGGAATTTGTGAATAGCGTAGGAGAAATTAGTTGCAATGCACCATGTACATAGTTTGTAATGAATAATGTTGGAAGCAGAAATACTACCAATATAAATACCTCATGCAGAGAAAGTCAGAAACCAGTTCTAACTGTCTGGTGTTTAATTGACTCAAGTAGGGAATAGATTGCCAGGAAAGATGATGAAGATTCAACAAGTAGGAGGATTGCAAGTAGTTTTTATAATGATATATTGAATTTGAAACAGTTAAGAGTGACAAAGTTTTTATAGAGTGCAGTCAGTAATTAGGTACAAGGTGTGATATCTAGTAAGTTAAAGAAACTGAAATGACAAAATTAATTGCTATGGATGACCACTGTCAAATGAACTAGTTAAAGGTGTTGAATTGCAAACATTGGAATAGCCTGCTGGGGTCAAAGGGCACTGACGCAAGGCTGTCATATCCACATATCAAACTTACACACAGACTAGGATTAAATTATTCAGCAGCCAATAACCTACCAGCATGTTTTTGGAGGAAACTCACACAGACACGGGGAGAACATACAAACTCCACACAGATAAGGCCTACTCCGGGAATCAAACTCATAATCCCAACACCGTGAGGCACAAGTGCCAGTAACTGAGCCACTGTGCTGCCTCTGTACGTTGTAATACAGTACACAAAGATAGGAAACATTTAGACTGTATATTAACCCAGCTTCTCTGTTGGAAGTCAGTATTCTTAAATTTGGAAGGGTCATAATGTTTTCTAATCAGAAAAACAGAGCAAATTATTCCATTACAATCATTTTTTCCACATTGGAGTTTTGAAAGACCTTGGTGGTCTTTCAAAATATCAAAAGCTGGCTGTGACACTGATTGGAGATCAGACAAAAGTTGAACCTGTAATGAACTGTGTATCCCAAATTACTACTCTAATGGTCTTTTTCTTCCTTTAGGAGTTGTTTTTAGAAGGCTGATTATACTATAGTAATTATTACACATTATTGCTGCTGATACCCCAAAGCAGTCATTCAAAAAAGTGTCAACAAAGTCCAGATATAATACAGGAATCAGAGACTTTTGGGTCCTAGTGAAGGTCATGGCTGAAATAAAACTATCTTAAGTCAAACAAAGGAGTATGTAAATAAAATAGTTGTTGCTTTAATGGTTAATTAATATATACTAATGTAGTTTAAATAAAAAAACAATTAAGGAATGAAAAAAGGAGAGTGGTAAGATACAGTAAAGTATAAAGTATTTATAATGCTACATATAAAAAAAAGAAACTATTTTATTGCGTGTCCAGGTCTCCAGATGTTTTTCTAAAATAAATAAGGTCTTATTTGATATGAAGCGTCTTGGAATTTCTGTGCTACAGATAAAAGCTATTTAGTTTGAGTTGTTTATTGGCTTCTGAACAAATTAACCCCAGCGTGTGTCTGTGTTAGGAAACTTAGGGCCGTATTCATAGATCCGATTTCACGGCTAGTTCCGTGCGTATTTTTAGAATTGGACCAACTGCGCATGTGTAGTAACTTTACATAGTTAACGTAGACTATACACGCAGAAGTGCCTTACGGACGGACCTGTGAATCGCACGTTGGTACATACGGATGGATATGCAATGCAAAAATATGTATGGGAAAATTTAAATAAAAATGGGTGAATGGGAAGCCTTTAAATGGCGGAAAGTAGGCGCCGCAATCATGAATCACACGCACGGAGGACACATAAACACGGGACTGCACTCGGAAAGTTACAAGTGGTCTATGGCGGCGGAAGTTTCGACAGCACGGCCAAGAGAGGGGAGTGTCATGGGCGTGAGGGGGTTTGGCCTGCACCGGCTGTGTGTATAATTGCAATCCGATTGCCACATGGATCTCAGCCCTTAGAATGTAGCTCCAATGAGGCAGAGACCTATGTGAAATATTCCCTGTAAAGTGCTACGTAACCAATTTTTGATTGTTTTTTTGTTATTTTTTACATTAGCACACACTGGTTTATCCCAGCGGTCTCCCTATACATGCCCCCTTGGGGGGAAAATGGGGACATCGCTGGGATAACTGCACTAACACCATCCTGAGATGGCATTGGTGTTACACCGGGAGTGTAAAACTCTGCTCAACATTTTCTAAATATTACGAGCCACTGGCCTACTCTGAAAAGAACGGGCCAGCGGAGACCCTCAATCGTTACATGGATCACCATGGAAATGGCTATTTTCCATGGTGATCCATTATCTGTATATATAAAAAGCATAATTTTCACATGAAAATGGCCATGGTGATCCATTATCTGTATATATAAAAAGCATAATTTTCACATGAAAATGGCCACTATCGCATGAAAATTAAGTTTGTAAATAGACCCCGATATTGACTGCAGTACGATTTCATGGAGGTGGATCTCTGCTGGCCCCGAACCAATTGGTATCACATGTTTACTGTGTAGCATTGAGTGTATAGAATTTATACTCCTTATCATAGAAGTTGCATATACCTTATGATCTTTTAACATATTTTATTGGTGTTTATTTGTATAATAAAATTCTTTTAGAATTTATCGAGACTCCTTTAAGGTTTTTCTAGCGCTCTTTTTTGGTCTAATGCTGAAAAAACAATAAAACTATCAAGCATGAGGACCGGATCATGTAAATGGGACATATATCCATAGGCGTATCTATAATGGGTGCAGTGCACACGGGCCCATCAGAACAGGGGGCCCTGTGACATTCATCCTGCACCCAGGGTTGGCAGGTGAAGAGGGCCCATTGGCATCTATTTCCTCCCTTTAAGATCTTCCGGAGGGAAGAAATAGATGCCGAATGATTTGTAGTGCAGTGATGCAAAGAAAACAGTTCAGGTTTGCAGGATTGCAATGTAAGTGGAGTAGTACTCTCGGCGTAGCTTACCAGCGAGGATGGCTTCTGCAGACACGAGTTAGCTGTGGTAGGCAGCAGAGATGCAAGTGGAGCAGAGTGGCGTCCCAGTAGAGGAATAAGCTGAGGAGAGTGGTTCTGGCGTAGAAGGATCACAGGTGTAGAGGGACACTGCAGGCATGAGTAGCAGCTCAGGAAACAGATGGCACAGGTACAGTGGAATGGTGTTGAAGCAGACTGTTTAGGCTGGGCGTTGTAGTACTCTCATGATGACTCACTGGAGCAGATGGTAGCTGAGGACTCTATGGCAGCTTGCGCCGCACCGCCCAGGATTAGTAGGCCGGAGTCATAGGAAGCAATGTGAGTGGAGTAGTACTTTAGAGTAGCTCACCAGCGATGATGGTTTCTGCAGACACACTTTAGCCAGAGAGAACCGCGATGGCACAGCAGGAACTGAGGACACACTGGGATCCAGGAAACCAGGCAGGACACACGAGGGGAGACTAGGAAGGACACAGGTGAGTATCCAGGAGCAGTCTCTAGGAAGGACACAGGTGAGTATCCACACACAATAGAGGAGAGAATGTGTACTGGTAGCACTGAGACCAGATACAATGGCAATGGCAATTCTAGCACTGGCAATGGCTGAGCCAGTGCAGCAGCCTTAAATAATCAGAGAGTCCAATAGCAGGGAGAGACAGAACCAGGCTAACTCAGGTGGGGAGTAATGAAGTGAGGCTGCTGTGTGTTAACCGTGTGATGGCTGGTTTGAAGCAGCTGAACTTCAGGCAAGTGTAAAAGGGTTTAACAGGCAGAGAGCAGGGTTTGAAAATGGCAGAATACCTTGATTTTGTGACAGGGGGAAAATAGTCCTGTTTATGGGCCATCTTCTGCTGGGAGCGATAATCGTTCTAGTGTGTGGCCAGCAGTTTCATGCTGCATGCTATGGCTCTTTGAATGAAGTTGATGGCTATAAATGTCAAAGAAATTGCAACCCCAATAAATCCAGGCGATTCAATAATAAGGTTCTCAAGTTCTTTAACCTTTTATCATGTCAATCACTCAACGGGAGGTAGTTCCTGATAAGAAATATCCTTATTTTCCTTTTCTTCTATAGATCTCCCTATCCTTGAAAGACACAGAAACAATGGGGGATCCCCTGTCTGACTCTGTACCACCAAGGTAAGTATCACTCTTTCAGATTCTACTCACACTTTTCATCTCTTGTTCTGTTTGCATATAGAAATTTCTTTTTTTCTCTCCTCCTTCCTCCAGATCCCCGTCCTCAGTGCGACCACCGAAAAAAAGAAAAGGGAAAAGAAACGACCTTGTGCAGCTCTTCAATAACAAATGTAAGTAAAGAAGATCACATATGCACTCACATGTTTCTTCTCTTATTGATTGCTTTTCTTAAACATCCAATTTTATGAACTTTTTTCCTTTTCAGGGCTTTAATCTCCAAGTCTCACCATGTGCTCCCGGGCATGAAAAGAGAAAGATGGATATAAGTGCAACACTGTTTCCACTTTGCATAAACTAAACAGTGTAATAACTCACATTCAATTTCTCTTGCCTCTTTGCATGTAACAATTTCTTCTCTCCTCTCTCTTCTCTTTGTTTATATTAAGGTTTCGCCACATTCATCATATGTATAAAAAATATTTATTTTATAATAAAACAATCCAATAAAAACAATTGAATGAATCTTCCATTTATCTTATATCGTGGAGTCTTTTTCTATGGTCTTTACCCCTATTAGGGGAAGCCCTGTTAACTAAGGTACATACATGTTTAAGAATGAGAATGAGATCGTATTGTATTGCACATTACAAATAAAAACGCATTTAACCTCAGGGGACCAGTAAGAGCATTATGCGAACAGGGAACAATAATAGAAAGAAATATATTATTGAAGTTTTGTCCACTAATGCAGTGATTCCCAAACTTTTTCAGTTCGAGGCACCCTTAGGGTCTCCACATTTTTTTTCAAGGCATCCCTAAGACAAAAAACAATAGAATACAATAGGAAATAGAAACATTCCGAGGCACCCCGGTGAGAGCGTCGCGGCACCGCAGGGAGCCACGGCACACAGTTTGGGAACCACTGCACTAATGAATAATGTCAAAGATCAATATAAGGCGGTAAACTCTACTACCCCCTATTATTCACATTGACAAAGAGTGCACAGCACTTGAAATGCGTTGGTGGCATAGGAAGACAGCCTGTTATTGATTTTAAGTATTACTCTTCATTTATTCTCTCTCTTGTAATTCCGGACAGTGATAGGGCCCTTTTTCTGTGTTTTTTGGAAGTATAAGTGTATTAACACCCCTGAGGTTAAGTGAGTGTATGTACCTTAGTTAACGGGGCTTCCCCTAATAGAGGTAAAGACCATAGAAAAAGACTCCACGATATAAGAAAAACTGAAGATTCATTCAATTGTTTTTATTGGATTGTTGTTTATTGTTTTATTATAAAATAAATATTTTTTATACATATGATGAATGTGGCGAAACCTTAATATAAACAAAGAGAAGAGAGAGGAGAGAAGAAATTGTTACATGCAAAGAGGCAAGAGAAATTGAATGTGAGTTATTACACTGTTCATATTTGCAAAGTGGCAACAGTGTTGCACTTAAATCCATTTTTCTCTTTTCATGCCCAGGAGCACACGGTGAGACTTGGAGATTAAAGCTCTGAAAAGGAAAAAAGTTCATGAAATTTGATGTTTAAGAAAAGCAATCAATAAGAGGAGAAACATGCATATGTGAGTGCATATGTGATCTTCTTTACAAGGTCGTTTCTTTTTTTCGATGGTCGCACTGAGGACGGGGGATCTGGAGGAAGGAGGAGAGAAAAAAAGAAATATCTATATGCAAACAGAACAAGAGATGAAAAGTGTGAGTAGAATCTGAAAGAGTGATACTTACCTTGGTGGTACAGAGTCACACAGGGGATCCCCCATTGTTTCTGTGTTTTTCAAGGATATGGAGATCTATAGAAGGAAAAGAAAATAAGGATATTTCTTATCAGGAACTACCTCCCATTGAGTGATTGACATGATAAAAGACTTTGAACAATAATAAGGTTAAAGAACTTGAGAACATTATTATTGAAGCGCCTGGATTTATGGGGTTGCATTTTCTTTGACATTTATTGTATTGGGAGAGGATTATTAGAAGGTATTGGTGTAGACCTTTAAGTAACCACCAGGCTGCTTTAGGGGGGAGCTTTTAATATTTTATATCAGATTACATAGCATGTTGTAGAGAATATTTCACATTAGTCCCTACCTCATTGAAGCTACATTCTAAGTTCCCTAACACAGACTAGGTTTAATTGTTCAGCAGCCAATTAACCCACCAGCATGTTTATGGAGTGTGGGAGTAAATCGGAGCAAACCCACACAGACACAGGGAGAACTTGCAACTCCACCCAGATAATGCCTAGTCCGGGAATCAAGCTCATGACTTCAGTGCTGGGAGACACACATGCTACTCACGGAGCCACCGTGCTGCCCAAATGTAAATGTATCTAATAATGGGTCTTGTGTAGAGTTGTGTATATTTTTTGTTAAAAGTATGTGCATGGACGCAATTAGACCACTCAACATCTGTTATGTGTGAGTGTATCTGCAACAGTTAACCAGTTGCAAATCAATACACTTGGAAGTATTGTACTTGCGTATTTGCGTATGTAAACAACATGCACATCTTTCATGCGTACACCTCCAACCCACATTGGAACACCCTGTACCGCTCTTTAAAAGTTACCCTAGTGACGCAAATGACACCAATGAAATAAATGCTGTCAGCTGCAAGGGTCAGCACTAAGGCTGGTGTCATAAATAACATCATACATCTTTGCATAAGGCCCCCAGTACCCCCAAGTCATACTCCTTATGAGAAAAAGTGTATTAGGGAAGCATCCAGCTTGCATGGGGTCGGATCACCAGGTGTATGCTACACTTATTACGATACTTAATGTAACATGTGCACCCTTGTAATGCTTTTCTCTGCATAAGGTGGTGTTATTAAAGTCAAGGGGCCGTATTCACAGATCCGTTTTTGCGCGGAGTTCCGTGCGTATTTTTATGATCGGGGTGCACTGTGCATGCGTAGTAATGTTATTTACATTGTATTTACATACGGAAGTCCATTAGGCACATATGTGTGCATCGTACTTGGGAACATACGTGCGGAGGGGCGTGGTTGAAATCCGTACGGGCAAAGTTACGTGAAAGTGGGTGGGGGGACATTTAAATGACCATTTGATGGCACGGTTAGTTACATACACAAGTACGTAAGTATTATACGCATGGAAATGCAGACGTAGAAATAATGGTGCCCTACGCATGCGTATGTCATGAAAACCCGTCCGTGTAAGGGGTGTGTCACGGGTGTTGCCTTGCAACGTACATGCATGTAATTGCGTACCTTTAACTAACGGATCTGTGAATACGGCACAAGATATTTAAGTCTACAATACATCTTACGCAAATGAATCCCCATGTTTTAATTGGTGTTCTAAAAAAATACTAAATTGGTACTAGAAACAAAACAACTCAAATGGCATCAAAATAAAGGACTTTAAAACATAAAAGCAATTGTTCCACATAGAAAAATGTATTATATTATTCTCATTTTCTTTTTAGCATGCATCTAATTTTGTTTTAGCTATCATTACAGAATTATTACCTAGTCAAAATCTCTCTGGGTGACAAGCAAATATGCCAGACATTAACAGTCAGTGTGCTCCATGCTATATGATGTGATAGCAGAAGTAGGAATTCATAGTACAAATTGAGTTCAGCTGAGGATATTTTGGCAATTATTACTTGAATATCACCATTACATAAAAAAAACAATGGCTGTGTTTAACAGTTCCCAGGAATTGTGCAAAGATGAATTATGGTATACCTCTGCAACATGCTAATTTACTGACTCTTTTTACATCTGGACAGCCAATCACCCATCTTTTTTCAATCACATTAGTTCTGCTCACTTCTTTTTGTCACAACCCCCAAATGATTGATAGACTGAGAGAGATTGATAGTTATAATAAGACATAGAAGAAGCCATTATTTTTGATTATGTGATGATTTGAGTATTTGTAGAAATTAGTGAAAGAGGTGCAACAAAACAAAAAAGCAAACAAACATAAATTCAACTAACAATATTAACATGTGAAAAATGTACAATAAAATATATGGTTTGTAGGGTGAAAGCACAGATCATGTTAGTACAACTGTATGATAATATAGATGAAACAAGGTCAGATAAAAAAAAGTGGGTGGTGGATGGGTTTTCTGGGATCATTTAAATATTTAGTCTTCGGGAGTGTGTTTTTGGGTTTGGTGTGAAATACAGTATATTTTTTGCAGCATGAATAAAGATCTTGTATTTGCTTGTATTTGGGTCTGTGAAGTTGCTACCACAGAGGATCAAAGATTGATCCAAGATGGACCTAAACCAAGGAACAGTAGTTTGAAAATTAGATTAGATATATATACGTTTGGGTAGTGTATTGCTAAATAAAATCTATCATGAAAATTTAAGGTTTGAAGGCTGTATTACCTGGTGATGATTTATGGGTAATTGTTTTTGTTGCATACTGACATTACAAAAGGTATTTGACAATATGTGACAATATGTGAAATGTGTGTGGGGCTTTAGGTAATCCATGTAGTGATAGCAAGGCAGGGAATTACACATTATCAGGTGTTATCAGTGTAGAATTTAAATTGAAACAGAATATTAAAATTGATTTATTAAGTGTGTTTTGTCTAAGCAATTATCAACTATAAATTGACATAATCCCCTAATAAAAATTCAACGCAATAAATGAATTAATTGTTTTAATGCTTAAAATTCAGTGCATTGTTCTTTAATATTAATTAATGCAAAACATGACTGTGATTTCTAATTCAGACAATGCTCTGAAATATTGAGATTGTACAACTCTTAATTAAAAACAGATACTTGCATGTTTAAATGAATGTATTAGATATTAGTGTACAGGTTATGTTTCTAATGGGGATTTTTAAATACAACATTTATTTTAAAACTATGTTCTCTTAAATATAGGACTCGAAATGGCTCTTTAAGTCTTCACGAAATAATTCAAGTCTCAACTGGAGCATTTCTGATATACAAAGGCAGTCACAGGTACAACCAGGAAGGGAAAATTATAACTCTATTCCTCTCTGCAAGCCAAGCTCCACAGTGGAGAATCACAAGGAAGGGCGAGTCAGCCCTGAGCAGGAAGCAGAGGAAATGGAAGATCAGTATGATGAGGTAAAGTGGATTATTCTGTTACCTATATATATTTTAAAGTATTAAGAAATGCCAAAATACATTGGGAAATAAACAGTCACACCAGTAGGAAAATATATATTATTAAAATCTTCAAAATAAAATTCTGAAGGTCTAAAAGTTATCTTAACTTGCACATGATGATCTGGCAAATCAAAGCCATTATCCTTTATTTCATAATGTATATAGGTGGGAACATTTTTCTACCTTTTAAAACAAATATTCCCATCCTTGTCCTTTTTTTAATGACCTCAGTGGGACATTCCTGTTAACAAGTGGCTGTAATTGCTTACAGAGGTAGGAACAAAAGTAAAAAATAAGATAAACTGTAAAGTGAGGTGTTGAAATAAATCTTATTTAGGAGCAGAAATGATATTGCTGCAACTCCTTATACTATTGTTTCTGGGTTCTGGACCATCCAATTTGGCTGTTCTTTTACTTTATTTTTATTAAATATACACAAATTCCCATTACTTGGGCCCATCCTGGTTGGGTATAGTATTGGGTTTAATGTGACTTTTTGGATTGGACTTTGATATCTGAGGTGCTTTGAAATCCCGTTTTTACCCTCTCTCATTTTCTCTCTCTTCTACTGGACTGGCATCATGCTGTCCATATGGGTACCACAGAGAACAAGGGATTGGATCCAGACTTAAGTAAGTGCTTGAAATTAGTTACTCCTCGGCTAAACCATGTTGATTGAAGGGGGAGTCAAGTTAATTGTTTGCATTCAGGGATATATCTTTGAATTGCTTATTGCACACAGATACTGACCAGCTTTACTATCACACTGTTATTTAGACTTGGGATAGGAAACATCACCTCTCAACTCTAATACTGTTTGCAACAGATGAAATATGACTCCCCTGCAATCAATGTGGTTTAGCCCAGGAATAACTAATTTCAAGCACTTACTTTAGTCTGGATCCAGCCCAAGGCATGAATCCTTCTTTTGCTGCTTCTGCTATCTTGTGCATTGCCAGTGACAGATGATTTTCAACCTTTATACATATAAGGACTGAACTACATCTTATCAGTGTAGATCCCATATTTTATATAAAACAGAAGGCTTAAAAGTGATATATAGCTAATAGGTCACTTCACTATGTTATATATGCATAGTCCAAAGGGAAATGCAATAGGCCACATTCAAGAATACAGTATTATGAATAGTGGAGAGGATATATTTATAGGAATATACCCTAAATTATTTATTTATTTTCCATTTACAGGAGCCATTATCAACTTTTGCTGGAATCCTTCTAGAAACTAAACACAGCATAAAGAATGAGTGGTGTAACAGGACAGTTATACCAGAGAACACTAATGCTACAAAGCTGAAAATACTGGTAAAAGGCGATGAACAGAATTTACTGTCAGTCAGCAATGTATTACTGAAAAACAACACACCATCTGAGCTCTCAACACATTTTCCTGCTACTTCTCAAGCACCCCTGAAGGTATGATCTTCAAAATGTCATGTATTATACATTATAGGAATTCTTTGCTTTTGGATTAGCATAAGAGTTAGACCCTATAATTCAAATAAGGGGGATCGCAAGCTATAATTTAGATCACAGCTCACAGCTCTCAATGTTTCATTCCATAAGCTGCAAAAGAAGTGCAGCTGGTTTACACAATTAATGAATCAGAAGGGCAGCAACTCAGAGTCAACCAGTCATTTCATAAGGTCATCTTCCATTCCCAGATAATATTAGGCCAAGTAACTCCTGAACTCCTGAGGTAAATAACATCTATATATAACATAATATCTAAATAAACTCATCATCTAAGGTAATAAATAGTGTTTTGACACGTTACGGAGTTGTCACTTTCACCCATGAGTCTTTTTTATGCATTACAAATAAGGTGCAATGTGCTTTTCTGTGCTAATCTATGTTACCATGCTATCTTGGAGCTAACATACCAACACATGCTTGAAAATGTTCCTGGTTTTCCAAACACATTTTTAACATTTATAAACAGCACAAAAAAAATATCAAAAATACCAATACATTATAATAACAGTGAAAATAAGTTACTAATACTAGAAAAATACTAGAAAAAAAGCCAAGCATCCTTTGTAATGAAAAAGTGAGCTTGTCAAAAATAAAATAAAATAAAATAAAACGTTCAGGTTTCAGTCACATAGGATACTTTTTGTATTGGTCTGCTTTTTATACTTTATTATTCATATATAGGTTGTTTAAATTCCCTTTTGACTCTTATTTATTTAAAAAAAATTGTGCTTTTAGGGTACCAAAGTATAGTGCTTCTTTTTTTCCTCTTTTAGCTTTTAATTTTTTGTATGAATAAAAAAATAAAATTAAAATTAAGGGGGGTTCATTAACTGAGAACTTGTTGTCTCACATTCTTTCTTTTAAGTTATAGTGTCTAACACTTGTGTACAATGCTACTGGTGATATGGTATTATGTATATATTTTTCTTTCATTAGATAAATTTGAAGTCATTGTTAAATATTATGTGCAGGGGCCTACACCAGTTAATGGCCCAGGGGTCCACACAAACCTTAACCCGACCCTGCCTTCACTTGATCAATTTATGAAGTCATAGCCTTATATGCACTTAATATTTGCACACTGTCTTCAGCAGTGTGTTATTCTCTTGGATTATTTCTGTATTTAGATTTTCTTTAAATAGCAATAACACCTATTTTTTTCTTGTTGGCTTTAGAAAGTAAATAGCAGAAGTTTGGGTTACATTTTAAATTAGGTACGCAAAACCTTCAATTAAAATGAAAGCACAGAGTCTTTTTGCTTTCCTGTTGTTGGCTTCTGTTGGAATTTGTTTATGCAAAACCCACACAGTTGATACCTTTTCTAAAGAATTTTAGAAAATATCTATCTATCTATCTATCTATCTATCTATCTATCTATCTATCTATCTATCTATCTATTAAATTAGGAAAACCTTCAATTAAAATGAAAGCACAGAGTCTTTTTGCTTTCCTGTTGTTGGCTTCTGTTGGAATTTGTTTATGCAAAACCCACACAGTTGATACCTTTTCTAAAGAATTTTAGAAAATATCTATCTATTCTATC
>WWET01002027.1:158079-172703 GCA_011038615.1 Limnodynastes dumerilii
GGTTACAGGGTTTAAACTTAGTTGCTAAATAGTTTTGTGGGCTTCTGCATTTACTGCTAGGAAAAGCCTCCTTCCTCCTCTTCCTATTCTCTGTGCCTCCGGGCACATGCCCACAATTGTCTACTCTGGGCTGAATGGAATTACATTTAGTTAGTTGGGTTGTTCCAGTCACAATCCAAAAATTGATTAATAACCTAAATATGTAGTGCCACACCTGTAAAAATACAGTAGGAGCAGTCTTGATGGATTAACATTTGTTGAATAGGTGGGACCCAATGCCATTCTAAAAGTATTATGAATGAATGTTATGTGTTTAATGTGGTGTGAATTAAAGACATGTTTATGGTGGATCAGAAGGGTCGGACTTGTGAATCGGGTGGGGAAGAATCCGACCCTAAGTGCGGGGAAGAATCCGACCCTAAGTGCGGCGGAAATATACGCACCTAAGGATTTGCATAGAAATGGGATGGGGGAAGCATTGAGATGAGAGAAAGTGGGTGCGCTTACAGGGTTAGGGCCGTAAATATACGCGTCTAATACACATAAGGCCGGAAGTTACTGCGGCCAGATAGGGCAAGTCAATGCTGGTCTAAGTTTAGGTCCACCCGGAGAAAGCAAGGGGAGTGACTGTTTTTACTGGTGGGTGTAACCTGCTCCGACCCGCCACTTAGTTGCATATATTTGCGGCCCTATCGCAGGCGAAAGTCTGAAGACGGTCCTGCATGTGGGCTGCTTGACTATAGATTGCAATATCCAGGAAATTTAGACCAATGCTGATTTTGGGCTGTTGTACTCTCCTTAGATTAATTCTCATGTGTTTTACCATATGCATGAATTGTCTAAACAAGAATCAGATGCTTCCTATCTCTGACCACACCTTCTCTGTTTCCAGTCCTAGCTCATCCTCCCCTCCTTCTTCACTCCCTGTTGGTGTCCCTCAGGGCTCTATCCTTGGCCTTCTCTTCTCCCTCTATACCTCCTAGCTGGGTAACATCATCAGACAACCAAATTTACCTCTCCTCGCTTGACCTCAACCCCTCTCTTCTGTCTAATATTTCCGAGTGTCTTGTGTCCCTATCCACATAGATGGCCAAACACTTCCTCAAGCTGAATATGGACAAAAAGAAAACAATGGGTTTTCCTCCCCCCTCTATCACCAAAACCATTGGTAATACCTCTGCCTCCTCCTTCCCTCAAGTTCACTGCCTAGGTGTCATCCTTGACTCTTCACTTTTCTTTATTCCTCACTTCTGTGCCCTCTCTCATTCTTGCCATTTCCACCTACACAACATTGCACGCATCTGTCCCTTACTCACCAACAAAGCTACCAAAACCCTCATCCACTCTCATGACTAGTCATATCACTACTGTAACCTCCTCCTCGTTGGTCTACCTTCACCCGGCTTGCCCCCCTTCAATCTATACTCAATACTGCTTCCAAGCTCATCTTTCTCCCCCGCTGCTCTACCTCATCCTCTCCTGTCAAACCCTCCACTGGCTTCCTGTCTGCTTCAGACCTCTCTTTAAACTCCTAACCTTTAAGGCCATCTTCTCATCAACTGCTCCTTACTTCTCTTACCTCATCTCCATGCACACCCCTTCCCACCCTCTACATTCTGCTAACCACCGCTGTCTGACCTCCCTACTGATCACCACATCTCACGCCCATGTTCAAGACTTCTACCGTGCTGCACCTCTGCACTGGAATTACCTCCCTTCTTCAGTCAGCCACATTGCAGGTCTTCAAGTGCTTATTAAAAATGCACTTTTCAGGCTAGCCTACCCCTCCTCCACTTAACATCTATCCCTCCTCCTTCCTTCCCCATCTGCTCCGCTCACACCAGCAGTCCACTTTCTTCTCCACTCATTATGTCTTATGTAAGCTCATTCCTCCAACTTAATGTGTAAGCTCACGTAAGCAGGGCCCTAGTCCTAGTGTTGTTTTCTCCTCCACCACTCGAGAGAGAGAGAGAGAATCCTGACCAGGTTTTAGAGCAGCAGCAGAGAACCTGAATGTATCAGGCTTGGGCTAATCAACAGCACCTGTGCTCTCCTGATATAATTGTTTCAAAGACAGAGGGTTAGGACTCTTGAAGGTGGAATAGCTGTCCAAGGGTTGGGGTATGATAAGGCCGACTGGAACACCTAAAGAGTCGTGTGAACTATGCTGTGACACTTGTATGCTGTACTACAAGAAAAACTTGCTGTTGGTGATGTTGCTGACCTGTTATGCTGTCTGCCTGCTAAAAAATAAAAGAACTTGACATTACTTCCTCCATGTGATGTGCTCCTTTATCACATATGGCACCCAACGTGGGGCACATTTCAGCTGGAAACTATACACCGCAGAGAACCCTAGGTAAGAGCTACAGTATCTGTGTTTTAAAAACTGACAGGTTGTGTTTAAAGTATACATTGTGCAGCTGGCCTGGGGCCAGAAAGGTGGTATGCTTAATAAACTGTTTTGTTTTAACTGTGGTGGAGGACAGGGCAACTTGGGGTTAATGAGTTGTGTGAAAAACTGCCTTAAAGGGCCACTGTGTCATTAGCAAACTGTTTGCAGTCTTGTGTTAAAAGTGGCCAGTAGAGCAGACAGGTGTCAGGTAACACTGTCTGGTGAGTCTGGCATATTATATTAAGCCTCCTAAGTTTACACTTAAAGGGTAATATGGAGAAAATACTGAGAAGGTTATCTGAAGTGGCTGCTGGACAGCAAATCCTGGTTGCTGGGCCAACAAACCCAATTACAGAGCCAACAAGCTCAGGTCCAGATGATGTATGAAGAGCTTAAAGAGCTGAGGAAAGGTGGGCAGGAGCGAGGAGGCTGCCTAAGCTCACTCCAGCTGATTACATTGAGGCTTTCCTCTGCACATTTGAGCGCATAGCTACACGATTAGAATGGCTTAAAGATGAGTTGTTTGACAGGGGAGGCACATAGAGCCTATGTGGATATGTCTGTGGCCCAGTCACATACCTACCCTGACCTTAAGAAGGCTATACGCGACAGGATTGGGGTGACGGGCCCCAGCAAAGCCCAAGAATTCCATGACTGGCGGCTGGAAGGTTCTGAGCCTCCCAGGATTCAGCTGGCCAAACTTGCCTGGCTGTCTAATGCTTGGTTGCAGCTGAGTAAAAACTCGGCAATGCAAATTGTGGAGAGAGTTGCACTAGACCAGGCTATGCAGGTGTTAGACTTTGCAGTGCAACTATGGTCCTTTCAGGCTGATCCCCAGACATATGAGGAGCTAGCAGTGGTTACTGAGTGGCATCTGACCTTGGGGAAAGTGAATAAAGCCAGGACAGGATTTGTACCAGTCTCAAAATCCCGAACTCAGGTCCCAGTCATTAAGCCAAAGGCCCCGCCTCCCATAGTGTGCTTTGAGTGCGGTGAACCTGGTCATGTGTGGCGGGACTGCCCAAAACAGGAAGAGCCGATGGATTGCAGCGGGAAAGGCGGCTCAACCGATGGTCAGAATGGTGGCTGCGGGTGATCTGGGCACTGGTAGATACTGGTAGTGAGCTCACCATGGTCGCGGCCAACCTGGTCCCTCCAGGTGCTGGTAAGGTCCTGCCTCCTGTCAGAGTGGTATGTGTCCATGGTGACATTGAGGAGTGCCCATGTGTGTACTTACCCCTGACCGTACAAGGCTGGCCATTGAAGGTGGTGGCTGCAGTGACCTCCCGACCTCCTTATTCGCTAATCCTGGGCTGTGACTTCCCATTGCTACAGGAACTGGTTACATGGCATAACACTGACAGTTAGCAGCTCAGGCATGTCATGGGCCAGAGACTACCAAAGCTTGGCATCCGAGAGAATTACTGCAGCTACTGAACTACCCCAGGAAACTGACTCTGAGGCCCAATGGAACCCTGTTGGTGAGAAAATATCATTGCAGGACTTTGGGCAGGATCAACGCAATGATAGCAATCTGGCACAGGCCTTTGAGACTGTAAAAGTGGTTAATGATAGAGTGATTGCTGTTTTACCATCTGAGGGTGTGCCATATTTTATGTTGAAAAATTATTTGCTATATCGTGTTACTACTTTCCAGGGGAAAAGAGTAGAACAATTGTTATTTCCCCCGAAAACTTGAGCGGTTGGTATTAAAAGCCGTTACATGCGCATTTGTGGGGAGGCCATTTAGGGGAGCAGAAACCACTCCAACGTATACAGTTGAGGTTTTTTTGGCCACGCATCTATGCTTCAGTCAAGAGGTATTGTTAGGAATGCCCAGTGTGCCAGAAGATGGCCCCTCGGACAGAATTTAGGGCTCCACAGGTACCCCTCCCTATCATTTCCATGCCTTTTAAATGAATTGGATCTGATAGGGCCAGTGGAGAAATCTGCTTGAGGGCACCAATACATACTAGTGGTAGTGGACTATGCCACCAGATACCCGGAGGCTATACCCTTACGTAATATGAAATCTAGCACTATCGCCAGAGAGCTACTAATTCTATATACCCGTCTAGAAATACCGAAGGAGGTCCTAACCAACTAAGGTACCCAGTTTGTTTTTAAGCTTATGAAAGATTTATGCCGGTTGTTAAAGGGAGACAGAATTACCACTTTGGTGTACCACCCGCAAACAGATGGTCTGGTAGAAAGGTTTAATCAAACCCTTAAACAAATGATAAAGAGGACAGCATCTCAAGAAAAGCGAGACTGGGATTTGCTTCTACCTTATTTGATGTTCACAGTCAGAGAGGTACCCCAATCTTTTACAGGGCTTAGTCCCTTTGAACTCCTCTATGGGAGGCAACCCAGAGGGATTCTGGATTTGATAAAGGAAGGGTGGGAACAACAACCCTGTCAGGACCCTAATATCGTTCAGTTTGTGTCCCAATCGTATGACCGTCTTAGGCAGATTGCGCCACTCCTGAACGCACATATGGAAAGGGCTCATCAACGTCAGAAACAAAGGTATGATGTCACCGCAGTTAATTGGTTCTTTAAACCGGGTGACAAGGTGTTGGTGCTTGTGCCCACTACAGAAAGTAAGATGTATGCTCAATGGCGGGGCTCTTATGAGATTATAGAGGCAGTGGCACCGGTCAATTACAAGGTTCGACAGGAGGGTAAAAGGAAGGAGGTACAAATTTACCATGTGAACCTGTTAAAACCTTGGAAGAAAAGCACCAGTCAGCCCTCTTTAGTAGCAAAAAAGGTTCCAGAATGCCAGGTATCCATTGAAGTCACAATTATTCCTAGTCAGAAACAGGAAGCAGTAAATTTGGTAGCGCAGTTCCAACATGTGTTTTCTGACATTCTGGAAAGACACAGATCATTCATTGTGACTCCACACGGGATGGTCAGCAAACAAAGGACATATCACATACCCAAGGCAATACAGGCACTGGTAAAGCAAAAGGTAGAAGAGATGCATCACCTAGGGGTTATAGAGGAATCAAATAGCGAGTGGAATAATCCTATTGTCTTAGTACCTAAGCCTTCAGATGCGGTAAGTCCCATTGTTTTAGCACGTCAGGTGCGATAAGATTCTGTAATGACTTCCGCAAATTAAATCAGGTTTCTCGCTTTGATTCGTACCTTATGCCCCGGATTGATGAGTTGGTAGAGAGATTAGCCAGTCAGTATTTTACCACACTTGACTTGACAAAGGGATACTGGCAGATTCCTTTTTATGGAAGCTGCTAAGGCAAAAACAGCCTTCTCTACCCCAGAGGGCCTATTTCAGTACAGAGGTTGCCATTTGGTTTACATGGTGACCTAGCAACCTTTCAGATAGCTATGAATAAGTTGCTGCGGCCCCACAAGGAATATGCAGTTGCGTATTTAGACGACGTTGTCATTTTTAGAGCTGACTGGGAATTCCACCTACCAAAGGTAGGCTGTTTTGAAGTCTCTAAGGGAACATGGGTTTACCGCCAACCCTGAGAAATTGGTATCATAGAAGCCAAATATTTGGGGTACATTATGGCCAGGGGACAGGTTAAACCTCAGCCTAGCAAGATAGAAGTGGTTCTCACTTGGCCCAAACCCAAATGTATGTCGCAACTTAGGACATTTCTTGGTCTAGTGGGGTATTATCACAGGCTCATACGTGATTTTGCCACTAGAGCGGCTCCACTAACCGAATGTCTTAAAAAATAAAATAAAAAAATAATGTGGTCCAGACTAGTGGAAAACTCTTAGCAAGACTTAAGAAGAGCTTTATGTACAGAGCCTGTCTTGCAAGCTCCTGATTTTACAAAACAGTTTGTGTTGCAGACAGATGCCTCTGGGACAGGATTAGGGGCAGTCCTTTCACAGGAGGTAGATGGTGAGGAGAAACCGGTACTCTACTTTAGCCGTAAATTACTTCCCCGAGAGCGCAAGTATTCAACTGTAGAACAGGAGTGCTTGGCAGTTAAATGGGCAGTGGAGTCCTTAAAATATTTTTGTTAGTTACAGACCATGCTCCCTTGAAATGGATGCACACGAACAAAGAGGTGAATGCTCGTGTAACCCGTTGGTTTTTGGCCTTAGTTATTTAAGTTTGAGGTGCGGCATCAACCGGGGTATCAGCACCTCAACGCGGATGCCTTTTCCAGGAGATTTGTAGGTCCCAATCCTCCAAACAACCCTATGGTGAAGCTAGGGGAGGAGGAATAGGGCCAGGGGGGTGAGGTGGAAAGCTCGCCTGAAAATTTGTTAGCTTCACCAGGGTGGTTGAAGCTAAGGGGGAGGAGTGTGACAGAGAGAGCATACCTCCACATGAAAGTAATGTGGAGTGTGACAGAGACAGCATATCTCCACATGGGAGTAATGTGGAGAATCCTGACCAGGTTTAGAGCAGCAGCAGCAGCAGAGTGGGTGTGATCAGGCTTGGGCTAATCAACAGCACCTGTGCTCTCCTGATATAAGTGTTTCAAAGACAGAGGGTCAGGACTCTTAACGGTGGAATAGAGTCGTGTGAACTATGCTGTGACACTCGCATGCTGCACTACAAGAACATCTTGCTGTTGGTGATGTTGCTGACCTGTTATGCTGTCTGCCTGCTAGAAAATAAAAGAACTTGACTTTATTTCCTCCATGTGATGTGCTCCTTTATCGATATATTAAGCAAGAACTTTCAAAGTCCACAAATGCAATAGCAAGTAATTTTCATCTCCTTAGATCCTGTCTTAGTGCCCTGGGACTGCAACCAGCTTTGTAGTACTGCCAGGAGTAAATCAACCACCAAATTAAACCATGTGGGAAATTTCAGAATGAATGGCCGATAAGTATACTTACCCATTCATCATTTTTTTTCTTCTAATTAGTGCTATTTTGAAATTAGAGACAACCGAAAATTAAAAAAATGAGCTTTTAGCGTTTTATCGATTTCTGCCTTTTTGTAGCAGTGACTGCATCCCATTTACTAGCGATCAGAAAATGACCCCTCTGCTTAAATTAAGACCCAGTCCATTGACTTTAGACTTCTAATGTATTATATACATGACAAGTCTGTTGAAGACAATATAAATGGGTTTTCTTTATTGATTATATATTTCCGATCAAAATATAGATACATAGTATGATATCCAACTCTCTGGATGCTGATTGAGCACCCCGAATATTTGTTTTAACCATAACAATGTCTGTTAAGTTTGCAGTTGAGAGTGCCTACAGTTGAAAAAATGTTTCTATACTGTTTTGTGGTAATAAACAATTTTTTTTTTAAGTATGGAGAACACTTTAATTGGAAATGCACCAACTATGCTGATTGCCAAAATAAAGGATGCTTTTTTTTTTGTAAAACACAAAATAGATCATTCTTTCCACCAAGCTTTTTTTCTTATAGTTATTAAAAATCATTATCATTATATTATAATAATTTTTCCTTCCGTTTTCTAAAGAATAATAATATAATAATAATAATAATTAATATTTCCTTTTTTTTCTTTGGGGAGTTGTCACCCCAGGTTAAACTGCTGGAGTTTATCTATTTGGGCACCCTACACTTTATTGAGGGAGCAGATTATATTGGCTCCTGTGGAGCTAATTTTTTCTCTACCATTATATTATGAGTTATATTGCAATTAACACAAAAATTAATAATAAATGACAAAACCATAGATCATTTCATTAGCATAAATCAATGAAAGACACATTTCCTGTACATTTCTTAAGTAATGTCATGGCATTTGCTTGATTTGATCACCTCTGTCATTAGTAGTCACCAATTAATGTCAAGAACATCTGACTTATGAGTATAGGACAACACAATTACTGTTATTACTACCAGCAGTGTTTAATGTTATAATGGATTACTGGACTTTTTTCAAAACTAGTAGAAAATAATGTTTATGGCAGTGCTGTATGAAGTAATTATTAAAACAAGTCTGTAAATGAACATATAATTACACAAGATGACACACAATTATAGAAAAATCATTGCATGCCTCTTTTCATGTAAAATATAATTGTATCATATTCCTTTTGTTACTCAATATTTATTATACTTTTTTTCTGCAATGATAAAAACTGAAAGGGTGACATGAGGAAATTTTGAAATCACTGAAAAATTAATACAACAGTAATGTAAATTACTGTCAGTAATATGTGGTAAAGATTCTGTAAAAATTCCTACAAAATTCCAAATCTGTGGATCTGCTCTATTGGTCATGATCCTTGGTGAAATAGTTTGAGGGGAGAGACCTCAAAGCGTTGAAAGGGCCCACAGTGAGAAGTGCCAGTAAAAAAAATAAGTAAATAAATAAAACAATAAGGGATCAATGTCCAATGTTGGATTGCTGGTACTGATGGTTCTTTCTTCCCCTCTCTGGGATATGCAAAGGAGAAAACAAATTGAAAAAAATAACAATTTATTAGAATTGATCCTACATAAAAGAACATAAAAACGGGCCAAAGTTCATACCAGGGAGATGTAGAGACTTCTTTAAGATGTTGAAAACCCGGGTAAAAAGGGATCCCAATCCCGTCACTGCTGCCCTGGATAAAGAACGCTGGTCCTGTGTGCCGCCTGCTTACGCGTTTCAGACCCACGCTGGGTCCTTTCTCAAGTCTGTGACAGACTTTGATGCTGAAGGTGTGAGTCCTGGCTTTCGCAGATGGAATACAGTGTTATAGTCTCTACAGGCACTTCTGGATAGCAGCAGTCCGATCCCCGTCTGGTCAAACACAAGTTTATATCTGACACGTTTCGAGGAAGCAATCCTCTCTTTCAAAGTGGAAAATAAAATTAAGCCTGATTCAGATTTAAGAATGAGCTTGAAAATAAGAGAGAAAAGTTACTCCTGGGCTAAACCATGTTTTCAGGGGGAGTCATATTTCATCTAGTGCAACCAGTATTAAAGTTGAGAGGTAGCATTTCCTAACCCAAGTCTAAATAACAGTGTAAATGTAAACTTGGTCACTATCTGTGTGCAGTAAGGAATTCAAAGATAAATCCCTGCATGCAAAGAATACAATTTACTTGACTCCCCTGAAATTAACATGGTTTTGTCCAGGAAGAAGTTTCCTCTATTAAGGTGCACTATACAATTATCTGACAGATTATCTGAAAGATCTGGCTGTTGGAATGAAAATGTGGTAATGGATGAGAGCAACTGACAATACCATTTGCTCTCATCCCCTCTTTAGTCATATCATGCCTCAACTACTGTAACCTCCTCCTCATAGGTCTCTCGCTTACCCACCTTGCCCCCCTTCAATCTATACTCAATGCTGCTTCCAGGCTCATCTTCCTCTCATGCCACTCTACCTCGGCCTCTCCTTTATGTCAAACCCTCCACTGGCTTCCTGTCCGCTTCAGACCTATCTTTAAACTCCTTACCTTCACCTTTAAGGCCATCTCCTCATCCACTGCTCCCTACCTCTCTTCCCTCATCAACATGCACACCCCTTCCTGCCCTCTCCGTTCTGCTAACCAGCGCTGTCTGACATCTTTACTGATCACCACATCTCACGCCCGTATCCAAGACTTCTCCCGTGCTGCACCTCTGCACAAGTTGGTGGATTAAAGCTGGTTGAAATCTCCTGTGAATAAAACATATTTATTAACATGAAACACATTTTATTTATTTTTCATACATTGTGCCTGCATGAAAATATGAAAGAGAACCAACTTATTATCAAGCAAAATCATAAGGTTAAAAAACCCCCGGTTGCATGCGCCCACGTGCGAATGTCCACATTTCCCTGCGTTTAGAAGTTCTTTATTGTCTGGATAACGGTCCTCATATTAATTGAATTTCTTGATGGGCCTATTTTCAGATGTAGGCCTGGGGCCCATTGTTAATCTAGCGCTGTAGTAATCACCTCCCAATATAGACTTCAGCTTAGTGATCCCCACCCAATACATAAACTATGCTTGTCAAGCCACCCTAGCATTCTAGTGGCCTTCATTCTATACAGACATCTTCTTAGTGATTAAAAATTATGGACTGCTGAGTGTCCTTAAAAGGTCACTAGCCTACCGAAATGACCTACTACGCATGTGTAGTAGGTCATATACGCAATTTATGTACCAGTTACGTATGTAGATTGCCTGCGTGTGGTCTTTAAAGACTGCATGGAGTAGTTTAGTTAGAAAGAGGCAGCCTAATGCCACCTCGGGGAGTGTTTAGTTAGATGGGGAGGGGGGAAGATGGGGAGAAGGAAACTATGCACGGTAAGATAAGGTAGCCAAATGGCACTCTTAAGTGCCATAAGGTACCTAAAAAGGGGAGGTGGGTTAGGGGCTGGTGGGTGAGTTAGGTGGGGTTCTGTCCATACCTAACTCACTCTTAAGCGTGAATACGGTCCCTAGGAGCTGAAACATGTAGTCTGGAGAATGTGCCCATCACACCTGAGACAGCTCAGGAAAAATGTGCACAACTTAGGGCCAGATATACTAAGCTGCGGGTTTGGAAAAGTGGATATGTTGCCTATAGCAACCAATCAGATTCCAGCTCTCACTTTCCTAGTACATACTAGAGAATATCTAAAATCTGATTGGTTGCTATGGGCAACATCTCCACTTTTCCAAACCCACAGCTTAGTAAATCTGGCCTTAAGTGTTGATAGATTCAGAAGTCTCAATGACAGCTACAGAAATTGCTTTATTGCAATATTAGCCACTAAAGGTTATGCATTAGGTTATGGATTGCATTATTTTTGTTCAAGCGATTTGTTGAATCATATTTCAAAAGCAATGTTACATTTCTATTAAAAGTTGAATGTCAGTTACTTTTTTCACTTTCTAGTCATTTCAGAGAAAAAATATGTCTGTATTTTCAGTATTTAATTAATGACTTGTCATAGGGTTATATGAGAATTACACCGTTCGCATGGTGATACCTTCTGCGGAAAAGAACTAGGCTGGGAGAATACAAAGATAATGGCTTTTTTTATAGCACAGACAGAGTCCCAGCACATGTCTCTGGTTCTATGCAGTCATATTCTTCAGCTTTCTGTCCACATACATTGTTATGATGCAAATGAAACTCAGCTGTAAATATATTCAGAATTGCTATCCTCATAGACATATAACTTTGTACTTGTCGGTCATTGATGATTCAGTACTATTTGTCATTTATATTTTCCGAAAAATGGGTGAACATATTATGCATTATCATTGAATATACTTCTTATTTAATACAGAATTTTAATGGTAAATAATAAAGCTATAAATCAAAAGTTTCCTGCATTAGAAATAATCTCAATGAGTATGCACAGTGTAAGAGATTACAATGAGAAAGCAACTGAGAGAGCGAAAACAAAGGTTTAACCGAGTGCATCAAGCAGAATGCTAAGTAACTCAGGATTTCAACACCAAGAGCACTTTATTCAACCTGGATGCTGTCAGTTCAGTGTACACAGAAAACACAAACAGAAAGCAGATTTTTTGCTATGGGGTTATTTGAGTTTACACTCTTATTTAAAAGTAAAAAATAAACCAAAAGGGAAGAGGGGTGACACTAGTCAAAACCTGCCTCCTTTTTCCCATACCTGGAGGGTCTATTTCCTCCACAAGAAATTAGCAGAAAAACAAATAAATGGTGGGGAAAAGGTGCTGGGTCACTGAACAAGTTAGCTTAAGCATCTGAAAACACTTTAAATATTGATGACACAGTTCATCAGCCACTTCAACTGATATGTTTTGGGAGGTAATAGCCGTTTCAAAGTGACACTTGACTTCCACTTTGAAAAAGGTCTTTTACCACCGAAATGCATCAGTTGGAGGTGGCTTTGCATTGTTCTTGATAATCTAGTGTGTGACTGCAGATCGATAATCCAGTGTGTGACTGCAGATCGATAATCCAGTGTGTGACTGCAGATCGATAATCCAGTATGTGACTGCAGATCGATAATCTAGTGTGTGACTGCAGATCGATAATCTAGTGTGTGACTGCAGATTGTACAGGACCTTTTGTACCTAGCTACTGCCTGGGCTATTGAAGCCTCCTGGACATCTTGGCTACCTCTGGAACTGTGTCATTAGTATTAAAAGTGTTTTCAGGTGCTTAAGCTCACTTGTTCAGTGAACCAGCGCCTCCCCCCCATCATTTATTTGTTTTTCTGCTAAAAAATAAATCAATATGGAGTTCCAAAATACAAATATATATGATGTGTGACACAAAAACTGTGAGCATTATTTTTTTTAATTATAAACCCGTAATAACACTGTGTCATAGATCTCCAATGTAAGATATGTGTTGTGATAACTTAGAAAGCATAACGTATTATAAAAATAATAACTATATTATGGATTCATCATATTCTTACATAAAGCAAAACAAAAGTGCCACTAGGGGCCACTATGCTCATATTATAAACTGGTAGTAAAAGGTTCTTTTAGTTTCACATTTACAAAATATAGTGCATTTAGAAAGTATTTGCCAATTGTGTATGAATGAAGTGCTATAACCTTCCATGTAATTCACTGAATTAAAATTAAAAATAAATAAAATTGATTGAATTAAGAGGTTTACTGTGTATTAAGTACAGTCCACTGCTTGGACATACAGATCTCTCATTCTGGTTAACTTAAAGCATTAGTATATGAGAGTATATTTTGGTTTATCTGGAAATACTTGTATGCTGAAATAAAGACTCGCTTTGCTTTGATGGATTATCCTGCAGCTAGGACATTTTGTCTGAAAATCATTCACTGCAGTATTTCCAAACTGCTTAAGCTGTCATATTTCTACAAATATCAATATTTTTTGTAATGTCACATTGAATTATTTTGAATATTTGTGAGTTCTTTCATCTAAAATCCTTTCACCTTCAGCTTCAAACATATACACAACTCCAAGTAATGGTTAATGTAGAAAGAAATGAAATACTACAAATAATCTGAAAGCATTGGGGCTGTATCCAGACTTCTGACTAGTAGCGGGATCATTGCCTTAAAAGGTACATAATGTAGGTAAGGAATAAATATTAGAGGCGCTTGGAGAATGTAATTTATTTACTAACAATAATAAAATAAAAACACCGTTAACAATATGACAATAAATAAATAAAAATAGTATATGAATTAGTGACCGCTTTTTAAGTGTATACACCACACACTTGTAGATAACAATAATCATGCACTAAAAACAATTAGTTAGAATCTGGTCTATATGAGAGACAATTTATCATGTCCTTTAGCTGTGATATGCAGCATTTATAGGTATAAATGTCTCAATAAGGTTAAAAAATGTCAAACAAATGAAAGAACAAGGATCCTCAATGAAATATAGACAAAGATATCGGTCACAATCTTTAAATGGCACAACTGTTCTGATTTGACACAGTAAAAGTACAATGTTGCAACATGGAATGTATCAGATATACTTGCCAGAGGAGTACTTAGAGTGCAATGGAATAAGCAGTTTTATGGCTTGAGACGGTTGAGGTGTAATTATCGACAGTCCACGAGGAATACAAGCGGGTGTCGTCAGCAATGATGTCTCTGTCAGCTGCAACTCCCAGCCGGAAGCATGTGGTGCGCACCAAACGTATTCGTTCCTTTCTCAACAGCGTGATATGCAGGCAAGGTGTCAACAAGAAGAAACAAGATTCTATAGTGCCATAGAGAATAGACTTTTGATCCTTATAAATGACCGATGGATGATATATGATTATGATGATTCTCCCAGTAAAAGTGCATAGGTGCTGGTGCAAATTGGATTCTGCGGGCACAGGCACTGACGCGTTTCGCCCGTAGGTTTCATCAAAGAGCGTATAGCAAATGTATCTACTTGAGCTATTTAAATATGGTTTGTTTAGGTGTTCAATTAATTAGCAGTTCATTGAAGAAAAGAATAAAAATCCCATAAATGAGGAAAAAGGCATTACAAGTGTATCCAACGCAGTCATAAATTGCAGTATTTTGATCCTTATAAATGACCGATGGATGATATATAATTATGATGATTCTCCCAGTAAAAGTGCATGGGTGCTAGTGCAAATTGGATTCTGCTGGCACAAGCTCTGACGCGTTTCGCCCGTAGGTTTCATCAAAGAGCGTATAGCAAATGGATCTACTTGAGCTATTTAAATATGGTTTGTTCAGGTGTTCAATTATTTAGCAGTTCATTGAAGAAAAGAATTAAAATCCCATAAATGAGGAAAAAGGCATTACAAGTGTATCCAAAGCAGTCATAAATTGCAGTATATAAATATATAAAAATATAAAAAAAAA